>JAHIAM010019173.1:0-16564 GCA_021605205.1 Aegilops longissima
GCCCGCCAACAACGAGAAGGACATCGCCCGGCTCCAGCCCGGGCCCAATGGGCCAAAAAAGGGGAAGAGTAGAACAGGTGGTCGCCCGGGGTCAATAAGGCCACTGCTACCCTCGGTTGACCAAGTAAGCGGGTTGACCATTGGGCGGTTAGCTTCTTGGCGGCGGGGGGTCGGAACTGCGGGGAAAAACCTGCTTCTTTACTGCGTCGTTGGTGGGACATGGGCCCAAAGGCCACATGTCGATTCGCCTACTGCGGTTAATCCTGCTTCTGACCTCGGGGGACAAGGTGGGTAACCGGTTAATTAATTATACCTCCGGACCTTTTAGTTGAAGAATGTATGAAATGTAATGAAATCCGGCATGTTTATATGAAATCCGACGTGTATGAATGAATTTATTTGATTAGTTTGAATTCTTATCCGGCATTGGATGAACATGCAAAACAATACTAAGCATTATTCCCGGGGTGATCACCTCGTTTGCAGCGGTTTCAATGTACTCCTCCGGTCCTTTTAGTGCATAAAGTTTTTCGCGGTCAAAGTATCTCTTTTGACCAATTTATCAAAAAGATGCACTTTCACAATGTGCAAAGTAAAAAGGCAGAAAGTACAAAGTTTGACAGCTTTTAGCGTTTTTACATTGCAATCAAAACACGGGCCGGCAATTCATAGAGAACATTCAAAACAATTGATGATTATGCATCTCGGTGATCACATGTAGCCAATATTTACTTCACAACTAAAGAATAAAGAAAAAATTGATGGCTGGCGGACAAAAAGGCGTCCCTTGAAAATATCAAGCATGTCTTGCTAAAATCAATGAGCAAAATTTGACAAGGTTGTCCCATTCAAAATATCAAATGCCTAGATTGTGGAATGGGGGGGTTTTACAGTTGGACATTGGGCACCTCGTGCTAAATAAACCAGCTGTTCTTTTGTGCGGTTCCACAAAATCAACCAAATTCCGTAGCTTTATGATTTACCCTTATATGTTGCAAGTTGAACTTATACCTCCTTTCTTGTGGTGGAAATGAATGATTCGATGTATTCATGAACATTTTGTGCAGTTCCCATTGAAATCAAGCTAGCACCCTGTTTGAAAATACAAAAAAGTGATTAGTATAAAGCAAACTGTACTATGAATTGGCAGTTTAAAGAGACTACATGGTCCATGTAGAGCACCTTTTAGAAAAATGGAACTCACAAAAGAATCCTAGAACAACATTGTACTCCCATCACAAAAAATGGAGATTTGTCGGTCCTTGAGCTGAAGTTAGTTTGGTCTTGTGGGGGTAATGTAACCATCCTTCAACTGCTCCAGAGAAGATGACAGGGCTTCTTCATCGGCTAATGGAACTAGTCACTTCCGTACTCCATATTTTCTTGGAGGAAGATGATCCTTTGTGCAAAGACAAGAGGACACTAAATGCTAGCATCCTGTTTGCTCGAAAAAAGGAAAGGAAATATTTAAAAAACCGGATGAAGCACTTAAGGACAATACCACTTTTTATAGTATCTAACTAGCACAACACCAATAGAGATGACAAAGCTCAATCATATGGATGAAATCGTTGGGGTACCAACCTTTGTGGAGGCATTGTGTAAGCATCAGATGAAGCACTTCTCGAACCATCTTTGCTATCTCTGTGGTGGCCATGCTTACTATATACTCCTCGATTAGTTTAATGTTTCCAACATCTTCTTGTGCATTCCACTAAAAATATGGTATCTTCAAAGAAGATCCTGTTTGCACAAGTAAGATAATTAATATTACATTAAGGTGGCTCAAATCGGTGGCAAAACAATTGCTCGTTCGCCATAGCAATAAATTAAGATGCAAAACTATATCATTACTTGTGTCATCAGTTCGATCTTCATTCGACCGGGGTTGATTTTTTTTCTTCCTTGTTCTTCCCTTCATCACTTGGTTCAATAACGGACAACCGCCTTCAATGTAAGATTTGGCATGTCAATTAGGGAGCACAAGTATAGTACTAAACTTAATTTTCGATAAAGTGGCAAAATACAAGCCGAGTTGTGAAATATTTTCTTACCTCAATGGGATATTCGGTGCACATTGATTGGAAGTCTTGTCTCCATTTGTGCATTCACTAAAATCAAGCAACATTATCGTACAAGTAGCACAACATATGAAAGCACCTGCGAATCATGTGAAAGAAGGCTAATCTTGACCTCTCATGATGCGAATTCAAACAACTCACAAGAAGAAGATCTGAACCAAATTAGCCTTAACGGATAGGAAGTAAGATCTCCTCTTGTGCGTTCCACTAAGATCAAGCAATCAAGCAACGTTGTCGATGTGACATTTTGGTTGAACTGCACAAACACTCTTAAAACAAAAGTGTTTTGTGCGTGCAACAAAAAGTCACAATGGCAACAGGTGAATAGATAACCCTTTTACAGAGGTGCAAAGGAAACAATTAGTGGTCAATAACGGTGGATGACAGAAGCCAAAAAAGAAGCATCTACCTTATCTAAATGGGAAAGAAAGCAAGGCGGTAGCATTTCTCAAATGGTGGCATTGATTAATATTAACATAGAGATTATATTAACAATAAAATTGTTAAACATGTAATTTGCTTTTAAGCGTGGCATTGCATCAATTTTCAGTGGCATTATTAGAGGTGTTTGTTTAAAGGACATTTTGGTGTAGGGAATAAAAAACTCCGTGTAGTCCCATCTAAACCAAACAGGAGGGACTTTAAGGGACTAAAAGTGGGCATTTGGGACTAAAGAAAGACCCAAGAGTCTTTTGGGACTTTTCCAACAGTTGCCCCTACGCATGCACCTTGTCTCTATTAGTTCATTACTAGGGGTAACATGGCCTTTTAGCATGTCATTTAATAACCTCTAGTCCATGTTTAGTCCTGGAACCAAGCGGTAGGGACTAGGGAGTTTTAACCAAGCAGGGCCTTAGATTAACAACAGCTAATGAGTTGCAGGATAGTGGGCCCGCACCATGTGCATCTACCGATGTCTTGTGGTCATGCCGATCTGTTGCAACAAAGAACAAACAACCAAGGAGCATATTTGTTTGGTCCCGGTTTGTTATCTTTAGACACTTTCCCTAAGTGGAGCAAATCTAGTCTGCTCAAACTCTACCTTGTCCCTTCCTTTCCTTTTTGAACTAGTACTTTCCCTTCCTTTCCTCTTTGAACCACGTCCTAGATTTATGGATACAACTTTCCCCACTACTTTCCCCATTCCTTTCCTCTTTGAACCACGTCCTAGATTCATGCTATAAACTTTCCCCTTCATTTCCTCTTTGAACCCGTCCTAGATTCATGATATACAACTTTTCCACTACTTTCCCCACTCCTTTCCTCTTTGAACCACGTCCTAGATTCATGGTATACATGCAGCTAGAGCAATGCATGTGAGTAAGTAAATTATACCTTAAGGTTCTTGGGCGTGGTTCGTGGGCGAGACGGCGGTGAAGAAGAAAGTCGAAGGCCCTCCAGCGCCCTATTTGGGTGGAAAGTGAACAGTTCCTTTGTAGTCCCTCGCCGCGGCGAGGTTAACCTCCTTCCCTTCCGTGAGACGGATCTGCGGCTCTTTGAGCAGATGAGGAGAGAGAGCCAACAAAGTCTTGTTTAGATCTGGAGAGGCGAGAAGTGTGAAGAGCAACTTCTAAGTGAGGCTCGCAGGAGAGGCGAAGAGTGTGAAGAGCAACTTCTAGCGCTGAGGCTCCGCATGTATATATATCTTGGAGAGAGAGTGTTAAGCGTGCAAACCCTAGAAAACATTTTGACGGTCAAAGAATCCTCCTGGCACAAATTATGCTCAAGTGTAGTTATCGAACCCGAACCTCAAGTTTGATGGCGAACAGGCTAACCAGCTACACAACCCTTCCGTTATGTTCAATGAGAGGAAATAACCTTTTATACATTCCTGCATTAGCGTGACAAGCATGCGTGTTTTTTTTGTGTGTGTGGGAGTCATTGGGATTTCAATCATAATCGTGTCATGTGGCTTTGGTGGTAAGACTATCCAGTGGTGAGAAATAATGCAGCCTTAGTCACCTTACCTCTCTCACGTGTATCGTTGGGTCCCACAGTCGGAGAGGTGAAACAAACAAATTAATAAGAAAAATTAAAAGCGCCCGGTGTATCTTACCTCACACATCTACGCTCATCGCTGGGAACATGTCCAATTGATCCCTCGTTGCTCACGTACTATTTTAAGTGAATCCTTATTATAACATGCACACAAATTTTGGGCACTTGTATTCGACTTAAGTCATGTGCCACCGTATCTCGTATACTTACTACTCCCTCCGTCTAGGTGTAATAAGTCACGTTAAAGGTGCACGGGACCAAGGTGGTTGTGTGTGTGTGTGTGTGTGTGTGTGTGTGTGTGTTTAACAGCATGTGTGTGTTAGAGAGGCGACATATCGACCTACTCCTGAGAAATGATGTGTAGTGTCGATTTTGCGAGTCGATGCATCCTCTGTTCGGGTGTCCGTGGGACATCGGACAGCTTCCCCGCTTCTGACCAGCCGGCCACCAAAGCCCCTCCATCGCAGCAGCTCTTCCCTTGAAAGCGGTCGCTGATCCAAAAATCGGTGCGCATTCATGCGGGCAGGCGGATCGACCTCTCCGCGCAAAGAGTGATGGTTGCCGTCCATCCAACTCTGCTGGGTCTATGTGATTTGGGCTCATTGGTCTTTATTCTTGAGGTGGTAGGACTCTGGATGTCCCACGCTTTGGAAAGGAGGTACTACTACTAGATTACAATTTTCTCCATTCTTACGGTGAGGGGGGGCAGTGAAAACCTGAGGCTCTGATTACATGGCCCACCTCACACTATCACCGTCGACACCTAACTCTTTACATAGTACTCCCTCCGTTCCTAAATATTACTAGATGAGTCCCGCGTTGCCTGAACCTCTCGGGAATCGCTTTTGCTTTCTTTTCCTCGGCTACTAAGATGGCAATCGTCGTTTTTGATGGTTTTCCGCTTTCGCTGCTCTTTCCACCCCGGATTCTGGTGCCAAACCGTCGCCCTTTCCATATATTCGATTCGAGTAGTTTGGTTGCCTGCTTGCTCTCGGTGCCTTCGGCAACACCACCACCTGAGACACATTATCCGGGGTGTCACCGTTTGCATCGTGTCGATATCATAAGAAAAGATTGATTGTTGTGGTGATTTTACCCTTGGACTTAGCAGTAATGAAGCTCGGGAGGAGAAATGTCCGTTGAAAATAAGCGAGCCGCTTCTTTTTTGGGGGCTTCCATTCACCGTAGAGACTACATAGTGCTCTCCGAACCGTGCTAGATAGTCACCCATCACGAGCCACTTTTTCCTCGAATTTGATATACTTCAAAAGCGAATCACTCTTTTCGGTATGAATGGCTCCTCTCCCATTCTTTCGGAGAAAGCTAGGGAGCAAATGGGATTAGAGACCCCATGATCCTAGCCGTAACGATGGATACTAGGTGCTGTGCGACTCGACCCGTGCGATGATCTCTAGCTTCGAAACAATCACTTAGGCGGATGAGAAGTTTGCCCCATGGCGAGTCGATGTTTTCAATCCATGGGAATGAAAGACATAGATAAGGCCGGCTACCCTCTAAGCGGGTTTAACGTAAAGCTCAAGGGGTGTCACATCTTCTCATCATTGAGTTGAGCTCCGGATTTCCCTTGTGGCGTTAGTCCTGCGGCATTCTGCAGCCTTGATCCGTTGCTGTTCGTACATGGTATATTCTCTGCGCAAAACTATCGATTTCATAGAACTAAAAAACTCTATAACCGCATGACAAATGTGGTAGCCAAACTAAATAAACTCCCATCATCATTTAGATCATCCCCGTAAGGAAAAAAGATCAGCCAACTCCTCGCATAATGGGATTATATTTTTCTTTTGACATGTTAATGGGACTTAAAAGCTCACTTACATGCATGCTCGGTGCATGCTTGCATCGAACATGTTGATGTGATTTAAAACCCACTCACATGCATGTGCCATGGTATTTCGCATGCTTGCATGTGGCTTAGTCTGGAGCCTCTCAGCGTCTAGATCGACGGCTATTATGGACTGATTTACTTCATCTAGCTACATCAATTTTGAGATGTGGCTCAAGGAGAGGATAGAAATTCCTAGTAGTGGGGGCTAGCTATTACTAGTAGATAAGTCTTTGTAGAGATTCCATGCATACGGAACAAAATGAATGAATCTACACTTAAAATGATCTATATACATCCGCATGTGGTTCATGGTGAAATCTCTACAAAGACTTATATTTAGGAATGGAGGAAGTACTAGTATAGTACGTCTTGTAATTTATCATGAGATAAATTTGTACAATGCTATGAAGCTTCGACACATTACATGTATCTTGCGCCAAGGTTGCCGTTGCAACATTTCATCAAATACAAAGGAGACTAACATGCATGCTATTGCATCTCAATTATTGAGATCATAGCAAATATGTACTCCCTCTTCCAAAATAAGTGTCTCAACTTTGTGCAAACTTTAGTACAAAGTTGTACTACTACTAAAGTTGACACTTATTTTGGAGCGAAGCAAAAAAAAGCGATCCATGCAGTCCCTAGCCCTTGAACCGTGAACCGACCGGGCTTCAATTTCTTTGGCAGCGTTCGAGCTTCCTAATAAATGAAGTTTGCAGCCTTTTGACCATCGGATCATTTTGTGCAGTTTCACCAAAATCGAGATGAGCATCCTGTGGAAAAGAAATTGAAGAAGCGTGATTAGAATAATATTACGGGACTAGTTGATGAGACATAAACTCATCACAAATACGATCGTAGAAGCGAGTAGAGGTATGTGTGGGGCAAAGAAGTAGAGAAATATCCACGAGGAGTAATGTGGGCAGATTTGGAGCGATGGTGCAAGCCATGTAAAGGGAGTTGTACACGAGGGCGTAGCTCAACCTTGAGGAGGCGGCGAGGCAGCAACTACCCACGTCATGACAGTGAGCAAGGGACGAAGGCAACCTCACCGCTTTGTGAGAGAGAACGCAGGGACCCCGATCGGGGCGTGCCGCGGTGAGTTTTCGCCGTCGGCAACCACCACATCTACACTAAGCATCCACCCCTTCCCCAGCGGACGTGATCCGCGGGATGTTAGAGATGTGGCCACGTCGTTTTGTGCGAGAGAGTGTGAAGAGCAACCCAAGCAACCATGTAGGCTGGCCCGTCGACTATGTATATAGTGGGCGGTTTCCTTTTCTCTCCATATGAACCTATCATATTCAATGCGTGCCTGAAGAAAAAACTTTATTTATAAATGAAGTGGCACCTACTACTCGTTCTCCTATAACCTTAAGCTTGGCATCTCAAAATATTAACCTTGCGGCTCTTAGCCTCTTGAAGTCGAGCAATAATGGTAGTCAGTATATATCGTTCTTGCTATATGAGACCGAATGAATTGATGCCGTCCACCGTGGCAGGTCGGCGAGGGAGAGTGCTACATACGAGCAAAATGAGTGAATCTACACTCTAAAATACGTCTATATACATCAGCGTTTGGAGTATGTACTAGTAGTTCATATTGAAATCTACTAAAGGACATATATATTCCAAACAATATGATATAATCTCTATAACCAAGGTAGTAGGTGCGAGGAGTAAGCAGAGGGTAGTAATTTTTCTCCTCGTCCTGCGATCCAGCAGCGCATGGGGAGGCGAGGCGTGGTGACAAGCTTCACCTCATCCTGCGAGCCACCGCGCCGTGGGCGGGGAGGCGGCGCTAAGCAAGCTTCTCCTCGTTCTGCGAGTTGCGGGACACATCAAAAGTACTCCGATGTATAGAGCCTTGCCTCTAAGGTAGGCCCCACATGGTTTGCCTCTTTTTTAACATAACACGTCAAGTCGTAATTTGTTTGTTCACGTGGTAGGCGATCCTCCCTCCACCAAGTGGACAACAGTACACGTGCCAAATTACCACGTGGGCTGCCTTTTTCAAGCAGAAGGCTCCACCATGTACCCGCGGTGTGGTTGGGAAAGAGATGGGAATGCGTGCCGTGCATGCACCTCTTCTCTTCGTGCCGTCCCCCACCTACGTGGGTGTGTGAGAGATACAAACCGCGTTGTGAGTGTTTTTTGTTTTGGGGTGGGGTGGGGTGGGGGTTGATTTAAGTGAATTATTTGTGGGAATATGTGTCATGACATCTCAAAAAAATTGCATGCAATGTTGTGAAATGGAGCCTATCATATCATACATAGAGGGTCGGGCAATCCACGAGAAGAGAGGAGGGTCATAGCTATCGATAGAGTCGAAGAGAGGATCAAGTGGGTGGGTGCGAGATCGATGAAGAGAGCCATCAAATTGTGTGTGTGTGTGTGTGTGTGTGTGTGTGTGTGTGTGTGCAAGTCAAAGATATAGGGCGTGGCCTACGGAGCGTTAGAGGGCATGTCAAGTTTGTGTGTGGCGGGAGACATGACTAGGCGCTCGATGATCGGTGTGTGTGGGGGAGGGGTGGGGAGGGGGTGGAGAGGCCTAACTATAGAGGTAGAACGACTCGTATATGTGTTGAGAAGGAGACCCAGCTATTTCTTGAGGGAGATCGGTCGACATCCATACATAATGCAAGGCGGGAAATATGATGGGACAGGAGAGAGAGAGAGAGAGGAGAGAGGGAGGGAGAGGAGGAGAGGGTAGAGAGTGCTGGATGGGTGATGGAGTAGCTTCTCGAAGATGGTGGAAGAGGCCTACTAGACAAGCGAGGGTGGAGCTGCAATGTTATCAATAAGAGTGGGGATGTGTTTACGTGTGTGCACATGCGTGATAGGTCTATCGGGCGCATCCATGGATGATGAAGGGAACCATGTGTTTGGTAAGCAAACCTAACTAGATCGGTAGATCAATTGTTGTTTGTTGGAGGAAGGAGAACACAACTAATGAGGTAGATCGATTGGCGTGTGGGTCACGAGTTATAAGGACCTAGCTAGCTATATGTATAGCGGAGATCGTGGTGTCGTCCATTTGTTAGAGGCAAATAAGGCCCAGTGAGACGGATAGACAGAGAGAATGGAGCTAGGAGGTGGTGCGAGGCCCAACTACTAGCTAGATAGGGGAGAGTGTGCGGTTGTGAGATCGATGAAAAGAGGCGAGAGTTTACATGTGTGTCGACCGTATGAGAGACACGAGGCAAGGACACATAAAGGAGGAGATTGAAGGTGTGTGTGTGTGTGTATGTGTGGCAGGCATCTTGGAGAGGTTTATCGATCGTTGTGTGTCGAAAAGGAGTTGTGGAGACTCGGGAGAGTGACCTAAATAAAAAAAATGAATGTGCCCGGTGGATAGAATGCCGTGGGAGGAGGAGGGCAAGGAGGGCGTGTGCATGCATGAGAGAAAGTTAGTGGTAGCTACAAAGGTTAGAGGATTGTGTGGGTGTAAGAGACTAACAAAGATCATAATTTGATATGAAAGCAGATTCATATATTTGAATAGGAGATCATAGTGTTTTAAACATTGCATGCATGAATATAGCGGTGATACACGTGTTGTGCACATGTTATACCATAATGTGATAATGCATGGCGTTTGCAACTCACAGCTAAATGCGAACAATCTAAACCATACTATACATCAAACAATCTCACATTTATTTTAATTTGTGATAATGTGTGGTGTTTGCAGCTTACAACTAAATATCGAACAATCTAAACAATACTATATATCGAACATTCTCACATTTATTTGAATTTGTGGTAATGTGTGGTGTTTGCAACTCACATCTAAATACTTGTAGGCGTGAGGCGGGCACCATACATAATGTGATAAACACATTATACATATGAGACGTGGTTTAGATTATGAAGATCTAGCTAGACCTAGAAATGTAATGTGATTTGAAATCAAAATAAAGTGGATTCAAAAATCTAGTTTGAGTTCATATAGTACACATAGTTCAAATGTAATTCGAGACTAATCATGTGGTGTGCTATGAAGATAATACACAAGCGATGGTTTAACTTGACAATAATGATGATTGTAGATCTTATTAAAACAGAAATGAATTCAAATGCTTTGACTTCACAACAATCATTCTGTAGATCTTATTCAAATAGAAAGCGAATTCAAATTTAGTTCATATTGAAGCGGTAGTATATCGTTTGGAATGCACTAAAGCGTTCATTTGAGTAGTAGGTTGCATGCATTATACGTGCGAAATATTTTAATTGAACATAACATGAATTCAAAGTTTTGAATGACATTTGTAGCGCATTGATTTGATACGATTACGTTAGGCTTGTCAGAAATTTCAACTGCGCCTTGTTGCCGAAATATTTAAGATATATCTTTGTCTCGTTGTGCTCGACAACTCCTCCATCTCAACCCGCCTTGCTATTCGAAATTACAGCGGCTAAAACTCCACCTCTGTGAAATCCCGACCTGAAATGCCGTGGTACCCTGAACGAAGAACGCCTCAAATCGGTTGGGGTACTTTAATCTTACCCCATTTCGGACAAGCGCGTCTCTAAGCCATGGTTCCCCACTGCCATCCCATCCACCCACCCATTCGTACATCGAGGCCGCAAAAACCAGCGAAACCCCACACTGCTCCGTCCGCCACCCGGAGCCTCTTCCCACGCGTCGTCCACAAACACCTCGGCGTCCCTCATCCATGTCGGATGAGGATCCGTCGTCGATCTCATCTCCGCGGTTCAGCCTCCCGTCCTCCACCTCCAAGGCTACCACGTTCCCCTCGTCTTCGTGCCATCTCCATTCCCCAGCCGTCTTCACCTGCACCACGGAAGAGCATCATCATCACCGTTTCCTGGATGAAGCTGCGGCCTAATCGGCACCACCAAAGAGGTTGTACACTAATCGCCATTTTCTTCTTGATTCGATCTCACGGTGCGCGTGCTCGGTCTCGAGCACGGCGGGCTCCATCGCAGCGGCGTCGCGCCACTTCCTCCAGGCGTCGCTCCCTCGGGCGGCGTCCACATCGATGGAGCTGCGGCTGCTTTAGCTCGCTTCGCTTCTGCTCTGCTCTTGCTCTCGGTCCCCGGTCTGCTCTTGTTATTGCTCTTGCTTTCGCTGCTGCTCTCGCTCTTGCTCTTGCTTGCGATGCTGCTGCGATTTAGCTTACCGCTCGTGAATCGACTTTTAGGTTAGTCGGTTTTCGAGTGGGGGGCTCTGGGGTGAAGGAAGAACCAGCCGCATGGGAGGGCTCGAGGTACCCACTATCTATCTTAGGGTTCGAGGATGGGGCGGTGGTGCGCCGGCATTGGCGAGGAGGTGGCATGGGGATCACCGAAGAAAAAGCTTCGGCACGGGGGCCTAGAGGGATGGCAGGCGTGCGGACGCGGTGGGAGTGCTTCGGGCGGGGGCTGTTGTTTGCGGTGGTGGTGGCGGCTCGAGGGTGGAGGTTGAAGATGAACCGCAGGCCCTTGATTTTGTATCCAACGGCTGCAAAATCGGTGACGAAGATGAAAAAGTCGATCGACCGAGCGTGTAGCCTCACCTTGCTAGTGCGTTCAGGTTCGACTGACAAAATTCAGTTTGACGACAAAATTCAGTTTCGACGTTAAGTTCGTTTCAGCGTTAAGTTCAGTTTGACGGTTAAGTTCAGAGATGAGCGGCTGATGTATTTTACATCTAGCACTTTGTGGTTATGTATTTTCGTCATGTATTGGAGATGCTATTAGAATTCCACTCAGTTAACGTTGTTCGTTGTCTCTCTTGTCCGCTTCAGCCTCGGCGTTGTACAACTCACGGAGCTGCTCCAACGTGAAACCCTCCATCACAGCGGAGTAGTACCTGGGCTCCATCTCCATCGCCTAAGATCTTCTTCCCTCCTCCGAGCAGCAAAAGTCGGCGGAGCATCCTCACCGACCAACCCAATCACGCTGAGATCGACATGGCCGCCAAAGAGGTTGAACACTTGTTGCATCTCTTTTTACTCTACATGTTATATATATTGTCCACTAAACACACGGATTTGTTCCTTTAGTGTCTCCTTGAAAGAAAAAAGCGTAGGAATTTTAATTTTCACTTGTCCTCCTTTTCAAATTCCTATTCACGAAGCACAAGACTAAGAGATAGTAGCATAATAGCATTATAACCGTACATTTTCTTGTGGTTTGACTTAATCTCACCATGCTTCTTTGCATCCTGTGATCTTCCAATTGTTGTGAATCAAACACCCAGTTGGCGAGAAATCATGTGTTTTAAATTCTCATTTTGCCGTGCATTCCTATCCTATTCATGTCTATTTCCTATCCTGCATTGTTGGAATCCTCCAATTTAAGCGAGCCTTTACATAATTACTTCTCTTACGAGATAGTTGTCAAAAAAACCTTGCGTGGTTTGTCCTGCTCCTCTTGCTTGCGTCGTCCACCCACTTCGAGTGCTCCAACGATAGAAGGGTCCAGCACGAGGATCCGGCCTCCATACTGTCTTCGCGCCTCGAGATCTTCTTCCCGTTGCGCATGAAAACTGCATTACCATCATCAACCGAGCAGATGACCTCGAGGACTACGGGTCGCAAGAGAGGTCGCACTCTTTTGTACGCTCGTTATGCATCACTTAATATTACATGCTACTTTATCATCCCGTTCACCGATTAGACTCTGAATCAGCTCCGAACTAATGGTCACACTTGAGTTTTTAAATGGTTGTGGGGTACATATCGGGGCCGCTATCAATAGTATCTATCTACTATCTGGTTAATCTCCGGTGTCTACTATGAGTTTCATGTTGGGTGGGAAACAAGCAGTAAAAGCCATTATCTGTATTTTTTAATGAAGCCATTATCTACTGCTATTATTGGTTTTGGGTCTATCCACGAGTTGCTACCATCACTCTGGATTTCTGCATGCACTCCTTACATAATCTCACTATGTTTTATTCCTATGCATGCAGTTATTGTAAACAATGGAACTGAACATGTAGAGAAAAAGGCAGTGTTGCGTGGCAATACAATTTCATGGGCATCGCTCCATGGCAGGCAGCCCCTCCGCACATTTGGTGTGTAATAGAGATGATATACATTACGAGAGAATTGAAGGAAAAACAACTCCTATTTACCCCACAAGGTCTTGCAACTCTTGCTGGCATCTTGATGTTGGTTATAGCATATGCATATGGTACCTTGCATTGCTTACTTTATACATCAAATATGTAAACCTTGTTTTAGGCATCCTTTGTGCAAATTCCATCTGTTTGGTTTATTTATCGTTTATGTGGTATGAATTACCATCTTGTTTTTGCAGGCATCATATATGTGAATTTTGCAATGCCATCACCTTGCTTGATCTTCTTATATATAAATTATATCGAGTACATCCTTTTTTGCGTTACATATTACATTTGTCCTTAATGTTAATGCGTTCAGCCGATCTTCGTGTGCATTAGCCATTTGACACAGTGATGCCAAGTGCAGGTAAAACAAGGTCTTGGCAGACTATGCTATCGGCTGCGCATATCTCTTCATTTGCTGGATAGCTCCTCAAAGGAGGATTGAGGAGATGACCAGATCCTATCCCCCAGTGTATGCTCTAACTTGGCGAGGTTTATATTTGCTCATATCGTGTGTATGGTGTCTCTCATTGCTATGTCATTTGATTAGTTTAGACATGCTTTGTGTGAATACCACTTGTTGATGTCTAGTACCATATATGTGAATTATGCATTGTCATCTTGTTGCAAGACATTATATATGTAGTATGCAATACTATCTTGTTACAAAGAATTATATATATGAATTATACAATGCCATGTTGTTTAGCCAATCATCATGTATATGGATTATATCATGCTATCATTTTTATTCGTATTACATTTGTAAACAACGTTTTATATTCAACTTCTTCTTCACTGTGCATCGACCATTTGAGCGATGATGAAATGTCAGGTAAAACAAGGTATTGAGCGAATAATGCTGCTTGGCAGAACATCTTGCTAATTACTGAAATCCTCGAAGAGATTGAAGGATGATGATGAGTCCTATTTCCCCGAGGTCTATGCTCAAACTTGGCGAGGTTATATTACCCATGTCATGCATGTTGTCTTGCATTGCTTAGTTTTTACATCATATATGAATTGCCATCACTTGCTTACCTTACTATATAAATCATATATTTGAATTATATCATGCCATCATGTTTACATAGTACATACACATCATCTATCTGAATTATGGCATAGCAACCCATTTAATAAACACATCATATAGTTATATCATCTCATCATGTTTAGTGTTTTACGGTCATCATATTTTGAATTATGGCATTCTATTACGTGAATGAATGTGAATTATGGCATGCCAACCTATTTAATAAACACATTATATAGTTATATCATGTCATCCTGTTTTACATAGTCATCATATTTTGAACTATGTCTTTCCATCTTTTTAGTTAGCCATCATAATGTGAAATTATGTCATGCTATCACTGGTTAGTTAGCCATCATATATGTGAAATTGTGTCATACTATCATGTTTGGTTTGACAACATAAATTTGAATTATTCCATGCCCTCTTTTATTCCCCACTATCCATTGCACTTGTCTATCCAATGATCTATACTTTCAGTATTACTTTTCTTGTTTATCAACCTTAGAATTGGAAGGTGATGGCGTTATCTAAAGAAATAACAACACGGTCTTGAGAAAGATAGTACTGCGAGTTGATACAAATAGAACCACAGTTGCTTTTGCCCAAGGACGAGATCCACCACACATAACAGACTCTGGGTGTACCCCTACCCGATTGGAAAAAGAAACAGCTACACCTTCTTCTTGGCGAATAGTAACTTGATTCTGGTGACCTGCACCATCTCCACCACAGGCACCCAAACACGGCATTAGTAAAGGCTGCATTGCCCAGCTTGAGCCACCACTCAATCCCAACTCAGCGCAAGGAGAGAAGATTTGTTCTCAGGTGAGTTACTGTAGCTATAGTTCATACTCCTTTTCTCTTGCATTCTTGTATTTACTCATACCAACTATTTTCAAATTTGAAGGATGGAATTGAAACTCCAATAGTGCCATTGGTATATTTTTCAAGCTATTTGTTTATTTGGTTCTTTGTTGTAACTTGCTCTATGTTGATTTAGTTTCAATTGAATAAACATTTATGTTCTCATGTCATGCACATTAAAAGTGTTGTTATTGCTCTATAGTTTCCCACACTTATATTACATCTATCTGCTTTGTCTTGAACAAATATTATTTGAGCAGTGTCTCTATCTTGATTTGTAGCAACAAAACTAGAATGATATAGACCATAAAGTGACCATGGTACATAGATATATGTTTTGTTTCATCTTTGTTATCTGTCCACTTTACTCTTGAACTCATTTACCAAAATGAGTTTCATATACTAACATAGTAAACCTCTGATGTATGCACTTGTTTCTCTTTTAGAATACAGACAAAATATTGGAAAATGTACCTTGTATGCAATAGTAAAAATAATGCTGATAAGGTTCAAGATAGTAGAGACATCCCTGTTGGTCTCCAAGAAAGCTGATAAAACTATCTTGGCGGCGATTGAGGAACCCAAAAGTCTTGTCTTGATGTAGTGTTGAATTCTTGGCCTTCTGTGTTGCACAAGCTCTTGAACTTCCTTTGCTGAATCAGTTCGTCTTCTTGAGTCTCAACTTCAAGTTGAAAGACATCGATCAGATGTGCTTCTGACAGGAAGTTGAAGGGGCCAGAAGTCCTACGAGAATTCAGATGCATATTTCACGTTACTGACGGCATTTGGAGGATTTAGCGAGGATGAAAGAAAGTGAATAAGCTTGCTAAGCATCTTGCATTATGGGTACCGGAGATATTGTTTCTTGAGATCTTAAGTGGTTTGATTCTTGATTTATTTTTCTTGGTTTATATTTATTTGATGTGTAACTTTGACAACCGTGTATATGATATCTTTGCTTTGTTCCTATATTTGCCTTGTGAGACTTTGATGCCTATGGATGTAATATATGTAATAGTAGTAGCCTAGCGTTAGTTGCTTGCTTATTTATTTCCTTGTTGTCTTGTTTATTTTTTGCTTGTAGTCATTGCGATTCTTTTAGCGGTTTGCTAGTGGCTGCAATAACCTATTTTTAAAACTAGGCCACAATAACCATAGCTAATATTCTGTGGTAGTGACCTTGGGCCTCCTGAGGCAATAAAACGATTGGGCCTTCTATGGGCCGTAAAAGCAATGGGCCTTCTGGAGTAGAAAGCAATGGGCCTTCTACGGGTCATAGAAACAATGGGCCTTCTATGGCCGTATCATCAATGCAGGCCTTATCTGGTAGCGTATGATCGATTGGCCGAAACATGGGCCAAGCAGACCGCATTATGGTGTGTAAGCGGGCTGGAAGTTGGAATACGTCCGTTCATGGGCCGACCATAATGGGCCATCGTTAATACCGACCATATTGATGATGCTATGTAACGACTTAACATATTAACAGACCACAACAGTGGCTGTAACCACAGGCTGGTGGCCTAAGTAGCGTAAGCGTGTAATGGGCGTAAATGTGAATGCGATAGGCAGAATAAATGGGCTCGAGAAGGCCGAAAGATAACATGGGCTGGTAATGGCCCAAAGGAATAACGAGCGTTAATGGGTAT
>JAHIAM010019175.1:0-12628 GCA_021605205.1 Aegilops longissima
GGCAGGCGCTGCCAACCATGCGGCTCCGCGAACCGCTCCGCAGCTCCACCGCCGACAAGTGACTCCATTGTGGCTCTGTTACTGCTTTAAATTCCTGCACATGTATCATGCCTCGGGGGCGTTTAAACTTCATTTGGCGTTGTGATAACAGTTATGGACTGTAATATTTTGCTTTTGAATTCCTTGAAATTTGTGCTTCTTACTTGCTTATGTTCTCTGTGGCCGAGCCAGCTTGCTCTCGGCGCCGTTAGGACCGGAAACGGGCGGACCAAGGAGTGAGGCTACGTGACAAGTTAGGCTCTGAGTCGCGATGCTCGAGAGTCCCCTTAGCGCACTAACAACAAGTAGGGAGGTGAGATGTGGGTGGATCTACCATTCTACTCTGGAGCCCGGCCGCGCATACCTCAACCGCCGTTAGCCTTTGGAACTAAGGTGAGGGGCTACGTGACCAGTTAGGCTAGTGAGTCGCGATGCTCGAAGTCCCCGGCTCAAGAGCCTGTACCTTAGCTCCTTTCGGGGAGGGCCTTGACAACCGGGCTGGTGGGTGGCGTCGTCGGCGTGACCAGGCGCAGCCCGTGCCCCCCTGGCACTCAGGGGCGTTGCGATGAGCGACACTAGCTTGGGCTCCATGAGGTTAAGCCAGGCCGGGCCACCCTGATTATTTATCACCGGCCTTGACATAGCCTTCCCATGTGTCGGCATAGCGCTCCTCGGCGTGTGTCGGCGTGAGCATGTTGCTTCTGCAGTGCGTGGGAGGGCTCCCCTCGGGAGAACCCGGCGTGCTGCCCAGCCCGACCGTGCGACGGTAGGGCTGACGAGGTGTATGTAGCCCCGATCACGGCTATATCTCCCGCGATGTCGAGAAGCGGACTTAGAGCATAACAGCATTGAAAGCAATATGCCAGAGTGAGGTAATCTTCACACAACCCATGTAATAATTTAAGGAAAAAGATACATAGTTGGCTTACGATCGCCACTTCACCACGATTACATAATTAAACATACATCATTCAGAGTACACTCAAGGTCCGACTACGGAACCAAAATAAAAGAAGATACCCCAATGCTACCACGGATCCCGAATCGGTCCCAACTGGGCACCACTCTTGATCATCTGGAAGCAGACACAATAACGACCACGTTCCTCGTCGAACTCCCACTTGAGCTTCGGTAGAGAATCATGCTGCCAGCCTCATCCGGAACACCTGACTTGTTTGGAAGTATCGTGAGTCACGGGGACTCAGCAATCTCACACCAGCGAGATCAAGACTATTTAAGCTTTAGGAAGGATATAGTAGTAAAGTGGAGCTGCAGCGACAGCGACTAGCATATATGGTGGCTACATAGCAAAAGAGAGGCGAAGAGAGAGCAAAACACAGTCGTGAAACTAGTATTGATCAAGAAGTGATCTGAACTACTTCGTCGAGACATAACTCCAACACCGTGTTCACTTCCCGGACTCCGCGAGAAGAGACCATCCACGGTTACTGCCTTGATTGATGTGTATTTTATTGAGGTCAACTTTGGGTTATCTGGCAGCGGACATTAACAAATTCCCATCTGCCTCATAACCAGCGAAGACGCGGCTTTGAAAGATATTACCTGAGGTGTCCCAACAGCCCATTATAAGCTCTCACGGTCAGCGAAGGAATTATTCCTTCTACGGGAAGACCCGATCAATCTCGGAATCCCGGACTACAAGACATTTCGACGGCAATAAAACAAGACCAGCAAAGCCACCCGGTTGTGCCGACAAATCCCGATAGGAGCTGCACATATCTCGTTCTCGAGGCACATCGGATGAGGGCGAGCCTACGAGTAAAACCAGCCCTCGAGTTGCCTTGAAGGTGGCCCCTTGATCTCCGGTTGGACCAGCACTTCGAAGGAGCATTGGTCAGGGGGTTAAAATAAAGATGACCCTCGGGCTCGCGAAAACCGGGGAAAAAGGCTTAGGTGGCAAATGGTAAAACCAAAGTTGGGCCTTCTTTGAGCGAGTCTTATTCAGCGAACTGTCAAGGGGTCCCATAAATCACCCAACCGTGTAAGAGCATAAAATCAAGGAACATAACACGGTATGGCGGAAACTAGGGTGGCAAGAGTGGAACAAAACACCAGGCATAAGGCGAGCCTTCCACCCTTTACCAAGTATATAGATGTGTTAAACATAGCGGAGATATATTTATATTGTGATATCCCCAACAAGTAAACATGTTCCAAGAACAACATCTCCATGTTCAACAAGGAACAAATTTCAACTTCACACAGCAACTAACAACGCTATAAGAGGGCTGAGCAGAAGCGGTAACACTAGCAATCAGCGGTTTGCTAGGAAAGGATGGTTAGTGACTGACATGGCAATATGGGTGGCATGATATAGCAAGTGGTAGGCATCGCCCAGCATAGGCATAGCAAAGAGCGAGCAACTACTAGCAAAGATAGAAGTGATTCGAGGGTATGATCATCTTGCACAATGTTCTCGAGTTGTCGAAAGCTTGATCCTCAGCGTTCTCAACAGGTTCCTCGTTCGCGTTTTTCGTCTCCGGCTCTACCCAAAGCAACAACAAAACAAGGAACCACAATAAATCACGGTGCAATGCACAATCAACATGATGCAACATGACATGAATATGCATGATGTGATATGCAAAGCGTATATGCACTCCGGAAGGTGAATGAAAACCAGGCATCATCTTGGCAACCCAAGCATGCCATCGGAAAGATGAGATGATTTCGGTAGAAATCGATATAGAATCACCGGAAGCGGATGCACGGATTGGATATGACGGGCAAAACAAGAATGGTGAGAAACCTACACGATAACATCATGATGAAACAAAAGCCATGCATGTGTGTAAAACTACCTCATAGCACAAATCAAATAAATATGCCCAATGAAAACAACACATAACCATGATGCAAAAGACATGAACACAAACTTGCCCAAATGCAAAACCAATGACACCACTGAGTTGGTGGGATTTTTCTACCCCAAAACATATATAATATGTTAGGGTTGCATTAGGAAAACATCACAAAAACACTAAGTTAAAACCTGCCTAAAAAAAACTGCAGAAGAAGCAATTTCAGATTTGGAAATGTCAGATTTGGACTTGCCTAAAACAGAAAAGAATCAACGCTGATAAATGGAAACTGGGAAATAAAAAAAAAAATATGCATATGAAGGGAGGCAATGAGAGGGCTGACAGGGATGGCAACATCTCATAGAGACAGGGGTGAAACATGGGTTCTAAAGGGGAAAAAGAGCCCGAAGATTGAACCAGGTCTCCCGGTGGAAACCCTGCCCTGCCCTACCAGCAGGCTGGTCATGCTGGCGGTGACAAAGGAAAAGCCTCGGGCCCTAACTACTGACTCGCGAGGAAGCGCCTGGGAGAAACAGCGAAAACAGAGATAAAAGGGGGTAGTGGCGCGCTGAGGGTTGAACCAGTCGCATGCAGTGAAAACTGAGGATCAACCAGCTCGGCTACAGTTAGGAGTCTGGTAGGATCCGGGCTAGAGCTGCTTGACCCAACTAACGAGGCGGACCCAAGCAGAGACGACAACTGGCGCCCGGCGGTCGAGGCTGACTCTGAAGGCTCTGCGCCCTCAAGCACGACCAGGACGCGCGGAACTCCACAGGACAGGGAAGGACCAAGCCGGGCGTGGCTAGCGGCAACTTCTGCGCGCCCAAACTACTCCCTGAACCCAAAACTACTACGAACACGCAGCGAACACGCCCGGCGTCAAAGACACGGATCGGACCCTACTCTACGGGGGAGAATAGCGAAGCGGCAAGGGGAGCAGGGAGGAAGGGGTATACCTCCTTACCCTAGGACACCCAAACGGCGGCGGAGGCGGGTGGCGGCGGCAGATCGTGCTCCTGAACCTCGCGGAACTCGGCGAGAAGAAGGCAGACAGAGGCGTCGGCGAACTTGGCGATCCGGGCCCCGTAGATAGCGTCGTGGGCGTAAATGTGAAGCGAGCAAGGAAAAGTGAACACAAACCGCCCGGATCGAGGTGGCGGAGAAACGCGCAGGCGGCGAGCCGGCTCGGATGCGCTTCGGAAACAGGCAGAAGCGATGGCTCGGTGGTTTCCTACTTGGCGGCGAGAGGAGAGAAACCCTAGGCTCGATCAGCAGCGGAGGGATAAGAAGGGGCTAGAGGCGACGGACCGAGCTCGTGCTCTCCGAGCTCGGGGTCCCCATGGCGCTGCGAAGGGAGGAAGGTGGGTGAAAGCAGGCGGTCGCTGCAAGGCGGGACAGCTGCCCGTGGCGGGGATCCAGCGGGGGTGAAGCGGGTGGTGGCTGTGAAAGGCAGGAGGAGGGCGGCGGGCTGGCGCTGCTCTCCAGGCTCGAGAACGAGGGCTGGGCCCGGCTCGGAGTGCGGGCCCAGACTGGGCAGAATCGGCGAGGCTGGGCTCTTCCCAGTGGAGCTGAGGAAGCTGGGCTGACCCTGGCTGCTGCTTGCCTCTTTCCCTTTTCTCCTTTTAAAATAAAAGGAAGAGAAAAAGAAAGTCTGAGAAAAGAAAAGAAAAGATTTAAGAGTGAAAGGAAAATATCCCACACTCTGGAATTCTCCTCTATTTAAATAAATTGTAATGGACATTTTAAGGTAGAAAAATAATGCAAGTTTGGAAATGCTTCAAACTTGTGCCATTTTGAACCTGACCATAACAACTTCAAATGAGGAGATTTTGAGGCAGAGAGGTTTAGTGCAACAAGCAAGATTTTTAGGGAGGAGATGAACATTAATTGAAGAGGAAATATATGGCATTTGAAAAGAGGAAAGAAGTAGAGGGAAGGAGGAGATGGTAATGCAACAACATGAATGACAATGGAAACATGCAACCACATGACATGCAAGAGAACACCACAACCACATGACAAGAGGGAATGCAAAATGACAAAGAGGCACAAATGCAATATGGCAAAAGCAAACAAGAAAAAAGCCAACATAACAAAACCACAAGAGGCCAAGCATGACAAGAACCCACAAGAATTGGATGAGGTCAAATTGATATATTGCCCAAAAAGGGAAGTTTACATCGAGGTGTTACAACACTCCACCACTACAAGAGGATCTCGTCCGAGATCTAGAGGTGAAAGAACTCCGGATACTCGAGCGGAGGTGATCCTCACGCTCCAGGTAGCTTCTCGGTGAATGGTGTGACCACTTCACTTTCAGAATTTGATTGACTTGTTGCGAGTCTTGGCTCGGTTTCTTCAAGAATAACAGCAGGGTGCTCACGATAAGAGAGATCTTCTTGAAGGTCAATCTCTTGAAGTTGATAGTCGTTCGGAGTCTTGAAGCACTTGCGAAGGCTGTGACACGTGAAACACATCGTGCACGTTTGCAAAGTTGGATGGAAGCTCAAGTTGATAAGCGAGATCGCCTCTTTTCCCAATGATCTTGAAAGGACCCACGTATCTAGGGCAAGCTTCCCTTTGATACGAAGCGGCGAGTGCCTTTCATTGGAGAGCGGAGGTAGACATGGTCTCCGATTTCAAAAGTCACATCACGGTGCTTATCATCATAATAGCTCTTGGCGCGATTACGGCGGCTTTGAATTCTCACGAATGACCTTGCACATTTCTTACATACGTGATCAAGTCATTGCCAAGAAGTTGGCGTTCACTGTCTCGGACCAATTGAGAGATGCGGCACTTTACGCCATAGAGAATTTGAATGGGGCCTTGCCGAACTAAACTTGGAAGCTGTTGTTGTAAGAGAACTTCGGCATAAGGAAGACAATCTTCCACTTCATACGAAGGAAATGACACAAGCCACGAGCATATCTTCAAGAATTTGATTAACTCGCTCGACTTGGCCACTTGTTTGAGGATGGAAAGCTGTCTTGAAAGCGAATCTTTGGTGCCCATGGCCTTGAAAGACTCCCAAAACTTGGAGGTAAAGATGCCACGGTCAGAAGAGATCACTTGTGGAATGCCGTGCAAGGAGACAATCACGGAGGTGTATAGCTACGCCATGGCTGAGCTGCAGTGATGGATTCTTTGATAGGAAGAAAATGAGCCACTTTAGTAAGCTTGTCAATGACAACGAAGATAGCATCATTTCACGCTTGGACTTTGGAAAGCAGATCCACAGAAGTCCATTTCAATATGATCAAACTTCCATTCAGGAATAGCAAGAGGTTGAAGGAGACCAGCTGGTCTTTGGTGTTACCTTTCACTCTTCTGCGGACATCACACTCATTCACGAATTGAGCAATTTCTCGCTTCATTGAGTCCACCAATATAGCTGCTTGAGGTCATGGTACATCTTCGTACTTCGGGATGAATGGATAGAAGCGAATTGTGAGCCTCGTTCATAATGACTTTTCTCGAGATCACCCTTAGGAACCACAATCCGGTCCTCAAAGAGCAGTGTCTTTGTCATCAACATGGAAGCACTTGTACTTGAAATGCCCTTGTCGATACCACGTTTCACTTTCTTCACCATGGCATCCAGAAGTTGAGCCTCACGAATCTGATCTTCCAAAGTAGGAGAGACTATGAGGTTGGCAAGAAAGCCTTGAGGAACAACTTGAAGATTCAGCTTGCGGAAAGATTCCAGAGATCCGGTGAAAGGGCTTGAGGATTAGGCATTGCGATAGCTTTCCTGCTCAAAGCGTCTGCAATGACATTAACTTTGCGGAGTATACTCAATACTTGGGTTGTACTCTTGAATCATTTCGACCCATCGAGTCTGCACTTTGAGGTTGAGGTTAAGGCTGGTGAAGATGTACTTGAGACTCTTGTGATCGGTGAAAATGTCACTTTCCTTCCCAACAAGAGATGTCTCAAGTAATCAAAGCATGGACAAGCTGCCGCCAACTCAAGATCGTGAGTGGGGTAGTTCTTCTCGTTGGGCTTCAAGTGGCGAGAGGTATAAGCCACAACTCTCTTCTCTTGCATTAACACAGCACTGAGACCTTGAAGAAGCATCACAGAACACTTCATATGGCTTGGATTCATCGGGAGGAGTGAGCGAGGGGAGGCGTGGCGAGTTTCTCTTTGAGAGTCTTGAAAGCAACGTCACACTCGGGAGACCGGACATACTTCACATGCTTGGAGAAGGTTGGAAAGAGGCTTTGCAATCTTGGAGAAGTTCTCAACGAATCTTGACAATAACTTGCAAGACCAAGAAAGCTGGATGCTGCTTGACATTCGAGAGGTTCCCAATTCACAAGTGCGGACACCTTCTCGGGATCAACAATGATACCCTTAGCAGAGATGATATGACCAAGATAAAGCACTTCATCAAGCCAGAATTCACATTTGGAGAACTTAGCATAGAATTGGTACTCTACGAGCTTGTCTAGCACCAATCATGCAAATGTTTGGCATGATCCTTCTTATTCTTGGAAGACCAAGATATCATCAAGATAGACCAAGGCAATTCATTGGTGTAAGGATTGAATATGAAGTTCATCATCCGAGAGAAAGTTGGAGGAGCATTGGCGAGGCGAAAGACATGCGGATATATTCATAAGAACCAAAGCATTACGAATCATCTTGGGAATATCTTGTTCACGAATCTGAATCTGATGATACCCCATCTGAAGGTCAAGCTTAGAGAACAACATAGCACCTTTGAGTTGCTCGAAAAGCTCATTGATGTTGGGAAGTGGATACTTGTTCTTGATTGTCTTCTTATTCAATGGATGTCGACACAAAAGTCGGTCCGAGCCATCCTTCTTCGGACAAAGAACACCACAACCCCAAGGAGATGAACTCGATCACGATCAAACCAGACGCTCTTGTTCATCAGCTGCTTCTTCAATTCCCTCAGCTCATCAGGTCCAAGCTTGTATGGGCGGCTTACCAAGCGGGTTGATGCGGGCTCAAGATCGATACTTGAACTCAAGCTGGCGATGAGGAGGCATACAGGAAGCTCTTACGGAAGACATCTTGGTACTCACAAGCATTGGAATCGAGAGATGGCATTCAATTCGCCCTTCTCATTGAGAGAAAACAACGAATAGTTTCATCACGAGAGGCATAGATGATCACATCATTAGAAGAATGAGTCAATTGAATTTCCACGGCAGCACAATCAATGTGAGCTTTGTCTTGATAAAGCCGATCCATTCAGAGAATAAGA
This sequence comes from Aegilops longissima, assembly GCA_021605205.1. Classification (NCBI taxonomy): domain Eukaryota; kingdom Viridiplantae; phylum Streptophyta; class Magnoliopsida; order Poales; family Poaceae; genus Aegilops; species Aegilops longissima. Next base: position 8,101 of record JAHIAM010019175.1, read on the forward strand.
TCAATGTCCGAGTCACCAAGAACCATTGGTTTGCCAGAAATCTATAATCGCCCATCTTGATACCGACATCAGGGGCCATCAACTTAGAATTCATGAACAAACTTGCCGGAGGAAACAATTGCTTCGAAGTTTAGGCGGATCTTCGATATACAAATTGTGCTTGGATGCAAAGGTCTTGAAATGAAAGAAATACGATGCACCGGTATCAAATAAGACTTTTGCGGGAATATCATTAACAAGAAGATTACCCATGATCACATCTGAAGAATCCTCTGCTTGAGCTGCATTCATCATATTGACCTTGGCATACTTTGGATTATGCTTGACCCTTTGCATTCTTGGAAGATTTCACGGGAGGAGGAGGCGGAAGGCGCCTCTGGTTGAAGCTTGCTTGTTAGCATAGTGACCCTACTGCGACACTTGTTGCAAGTGACCTCGAGCGCGGACGGTGGTGGGCACTTGACCTTGGAGCTTGAGAATTAGACTTGTTACGATAGCTTGGGTTGGGTGGGTGGGAAGATCCACGTCCACCTGAGTTCTTCTTTGGTAAAATGGTGTGGAGCGGAGGAGAGGCAGATAAAACTTCTGCTGCTTGGCTGCCACTTGAGAGAGACGAGGAGGTGAACTGCATCCCTGATTCTCTTCTTAGAAGCCTCGCATTTGAGCTGTCTGGCTTCTTGCTTGAGTGCCATGTTGTAGAAATCATCATACTTATCTGGCTCCAAGCAGCACAGAGGTAATGCAGATCCTCTCTCGGGACCACCCTGATGATAGATCATACTCCTTTCATCGGTACATCTTGCTTAGCAAAGCAGGCGAGCTTGGAGGCTGGATATTGTATTGATAGACAGACAAGGTGCCTTGCTTGAGATTGCGGAACTCCTCCGCTTGCTCTCAACAACACTCTTGAATGTGATGAGCTCGAAATCACGGCGGAACTCATCCCGAGTAAACCACGACCTCCTCTGGAATCTTTGTATTCTGGAACCACTCAGCAACTTGATCCTTGAGTTGAAGCGATGCAAACTTGACAAAGTCCTCGGGTGCGACATTGCTACATCAAAGTGCTTGAGATATCCACTAACCAATCATCGGTGTCTGTTGCCTCAACCACGAAGCTGAAAGACTTGCTGATTAGCGAGAAAACGGGAGAGTAGCAAAGTGTGGCTGATTGTTGCCTTGACCTTGATTGCCTTGATTGCCTTGATTGCCTTGCCCTGATGCGTTCTTGCAAGAGCTGCAAAATCATCGAGCATTGGCATTGGTGGCTGCCATGATAGCTTGCCCGGGCCTCACGGGCGAAGGCGGAGGTGGAGGTGGAGGATTCGGTGATCCCCATCATTGCGATCCGGATTCGGAGGCGTTGGCGAGCCATCTGAAGAGGTGACATCCGTTAGTCCTTTGATAGACAAATGATAAAGTAGAATCAGCGGATAGAAATTGCAACATATAGTCTTCACAATAAACATTGAACAAGAATGAGCGAATGAATTCCAAAGTTAATCATCACACGTCCATTAAGGTGAGAAGCCACTTAGATAAAGGATATGGAAACAACATCTGTCGAGAAACAAATCGAATATCACAATTGAAAACAAAAGGTTGGCTTCTAGAATGAGCGGAACAAACACATGATAGAGATTTCGCTCAAAGTGTTGCGTGGTGGGGCCCACGGGACCGACGATATAGCGGACGTCACGAATGACTAACAAGGCGTCCCGAATCAGCATAGCCAAAGGATTCTTTAAGGCGTCTCGCGACCCTTGTAAATCGGCCGTGAATGGGCGGACCACTAAGCGTTGAACCCCAATCTCAAATCATACATCATCGGAAAGAATATCTGTAAGCTACTAGAATTCCCACCTATAAACTCCGAAACTTTCTGGTTATGCAATGCGGTGTTGGGGATCTGAGGGGACACAAAATATATCACCCAAACTAACAATACCTAGATCCAGTTTGTATCCATCCGTCAACACATAACCAAGAAATCCTCGGAAATCGTGTACCTCGACCTTGAAAAACATCCGTTATACAAGTCATGGCAATACTCCACTTTTCGCCCACGATCTTGGGCTATCGAGGTTATCTCACCAACAAGCGCACAAAAGAGATTTGATGTCGGCAAAACTCGGTATTCGAGCGCAGCGATAAAATTGTGGCGACAACACCTCGGGCTCAACTCCCAGGGACACTGCCACACCCCTAAATGTCGGGAGGCACCAAGAACAATGTTCTCGTCACAAAACCATCGAACGATTCCAAGATACCCACGTGATCCTAAAAAAATTTTTTAAGTGAAATTTGAGGAGAAGAGTCAAAAACTCTCGTCGAGGATACCTCACGGAAGGTCGGAAGGGATTTGAAGAAAAAAGAATCCTACTCTCCGATATATATAATCCTAAGACTCAAAACATTTTCCATTCTAGACTCAACAACGTCCAACAAACAATCTAGTAGGGGCTCCTAAGTGGAAGGCTCACGATTACCAACAACGCCCCGATGCGGCTATATCTCCCGTGTCGAGAGCACGACTTAGAGAGGCATAACACATTGAAAGCAATGTCATAAGTGAGGTAATCTTCACACACCCATGTAATAATTTAAGGAGAAAGGTACATAGTTGACTTACGTTATGTACGTCACGCACGGTACATAATTAAACATACATCATTGAGTACACTCAAGGTCCGACTCTGGAACCAAAATAAAGAAAGATACCACAGCTACCACGGGATCCCGAATCGTCCCAGCTGGGCACCACTCTTGATCATCGGCAAGCGACACATAGTGCGACCACGTTCCTCGTTGAACTCCCACTTGAGCTCGGTGGAATCATCACCACTGGCAGCCTCCGGAACACCTGGCTGTTTTGGAAGTATCACATGAGTCCACGAGGGACTCGACAATCTCACACCAGCGAGATCAAGACTATTTAAGCTTTAGGAAGGACATGGTAGTAAAAGTTGAGCTGCAACAGCGACTAGCATATATGGTGGCTACATACATAAAGAAGCGAGAAGAGAAGCAAAGCACGTGCGTGAAACTAGTATTGATCAAGAAGTGATCTGAACTACTACGTGAGACATAACTCCAACACCGTGTTCACTTCCGGACTCCATGAGAAGAGACCATCCAGTTACACCTTCGGTTGAGGTGTATTTTATTTGAGGTCATCTTTGGGTTATCTACAACGGACATTAACAAATTCCCATCTGCCTCATAACTTGCCGAGGCGGCTTTGAAAGATATTACCTGCGAGGGTGTCCCAACAGCCATTATAAGCTCTCACGGTCAGCGAAGGATTATTCCTTCTACGGAAGACCCGATCAATCTCGAATCCGGACTACAAGACATTTCGGCACAATAAAACAAGACCAAAACCACCGGTAGTCTTGAAGACAAATCCCGATAGGAGCTGCATATCTGGTTCTCGAGGCACATCCGGATGAGGCGATGAACTCAGATTTGTAAAACCAACCCTAGTTGCCCCAAGTGGCCATGGTATTTCAGTTTGGACCAGCACTTCGAAGGAACAACGAGTCCGGGGGGTTAAAATAAAGATGACCCTCGGGCTCATGAAAACCAGGGGAAAAGGCTTAGGTGTGCAAATGGTAAAACCAATGTTGGGCCTTCTTTGGATGAGTCTTATTCAAAAGCGAGCTGTCAAGGGGTCCCATAAATCACCCAACCGATGTAAGGAGCATAAAATCAAGGAACATAACACGGTATGGCGGAAACTAGGGTGGCAAAAGTGGAACAAAACTGCGGGCATAAGGCAGGAGCCTTCCACCCTTTACCAAGTATATAGATGTGTTAAACATAGCAGATATATATGTATTGTGATATCCCAACAAGTAAAGCATGTTCCAAAGAGACAACATCTCCATGTTCAACAAGGAACAAATTTCAACTTCACTGCAACTAACAGCTATAAGAGGGGCTGGCGAAGCGTAACACATGCCAATCAGGTTTTGCTAGGAAAGGATGGTTAGGGCTGACATGGCAATATGGGTGGCATGTAGCAAAGTGGTGAGCATCACTTGGCATAGCATAGAAAGCAGCTAGCATAGCAAAGATGAAGTGATTTGAGGGTATGATCATCTTGCACTGCAATGTTCTCGAGTTTGTCAGGCTTGATCCTGGCGTTCTCAGCAGGTTCCTCGTTCGCGTTCTCGTCTCCGGCTCTACCCAAAGCAACAACAAAACAAAGACCACAATAAATCGATGCAATGCACAATCAACATGATGCAACATGACATGATATGCATGATGTGATATACAAAGCGTATATACGCTCCGGAAAGTAAATGGAAAACTAGGCATCATCTTGTAACCAAGCATGCCATCGGAATGAGAGGATTTCGGTAGAAATCGATATAGAATCACGAGGAAGCGGATACGCAGTTTGGATATGGCCAGCCAAAACAAGAATGGTGAGAAACCTCGATAACAACATGAAGAAACAAAACCATGCATGTGTGCAAACTACCTCATAGCACAAATCAAATAAATATGCCAAAAAACA
>JAHIAM010019176.1:0-78085 GCA_021605205.1 Aegilops longissima
GTGTCTTGTAGCACTCAGCGCTCCCAAGCAAACGCATAATACACTCGGACATGCAGCAGTAGGAGTGTTATCTCTCCAGGAATCTCCAAAGCTGGGTAAACTGCTCGTTGTATGCCGCCTCGATCCGCTCTTAAATGCGATCTCCGCCCCCTTGAACGAAAGGGGGCTCGATCCGCCGGCGGTCCCATAGGTGTTAAGTGGATCAGCTTCCCGATAGCTTGTTTTCGAGGATGAAGCTCAAAATCGCCGCCCTCGCTCAAGTCGCTGCTCGTGATGCAATAGCGGCATAGGCTGAACCTTGGCCAGCGACCGCTGGCGAGTACGCCATGGCGGCGACGGACGACCAGACGAACGTCAACCCGCGTCCTACTTGCCTCGGAACCGCACCTTCCGTTTGAACCCGCCCCATACATGGAATCGCGGATGGAGGATGTCGATTCGCTGCCGTAGAATAGGTTTAGGGTCAGGTTTCTTTTATTTGTATTGTCCTATAAAAGTTGAAGTGTAATAAAAATCTATCGTATTTGCATTAATCTCGGCGGTGTATGAACTTTCACAATAATATAGTATATTGTAAGAGTACTAGCAAGATGACCCGTGCATTACGGAACATCAAAAATCTTGTGGGAGAAAAGGATGAGCGAGGAAGGCCTTATCTGCAAATGTGGAGAGGAGTGTGGGTAAATTGTCATAGTTTCCTTCCTATTAGTTAGATATAGATCGGACGGCCTATATTGTGAGGATGGCAGGCACACCATCATCACCAACTCACTTTTATTGAACCGAGACAAAGCTAACATGCGAAGTAAATAAACACATAGGGTCTACATACACAATTTATCTTAGGCACTCCAATAGTCGTCCACTACACATTCGCGCATTTCACATTTTCTACATCTCGAGAACCTCGAAAGGGTTAACATAAATTGCCTCTCTCTCTCTCTCTCTCCTCCACGATTTTCATGGTGGTGGGCCCATCCCTACCCCAATCTACAATCAACAGCTCACACGTTTCACATTATGTTAATTCAATGGCTGGTATTACATAGGTGTAGCATTACTAAATCCTAAAACCAACTAAACCAACCTCCCGACATATCGCGCGAGGAAAAGACCCGGCTCGTCGTTTTAGTTGGGATTACGGATTACTAGTAGTAATGTCGATGGATCACGTGAAGCACCAAGTTTTTTTAGTAGGTGAAGCACCTAGTTTAAAAGGAAAAAAGCGGTACCTCCGGCACCTTTACCCACACGTTCGATCATGCACGGCTCATGCAAGCAGAGAGCCGGCTTGCCTCTTCAGCGACGCGTGGGACTGCACTTGGAGAAACCGACCATGCACCAACTCCCCCACCTTCTGCGTGAAAATCCCCCCAAAAAAATTCCCCAAATCCCAAATTCAACCGCCCTTGACCAACTAATAATAATATTCCCCAAACCCCTCCCCGTCCCCTCCACTCCATTCACTCCACAAAGCCGCCCTCCCTTGGCGCCCGTCGTCGGCGCCGTGGTTCGTCGAGGGGCCTTGGCGATCCTCTCGCTCCCGATGCGCTCTTGTGATACTGTCGTCCTCTAGCAGCGCCGCCACCGTGGCGGCGTTCTTATGGAGGTGCGGAGGTTAGCACCGCCACCCGTGGCGACGTTCGTTAATGGAGGCATACGGCGGTCAGCTTCTCCACGATGCAGCGCATTCTAGGCGGCGCCGTGCATGTCGGTGTAGTCTTGATTGTTAGGCGATGCCAGTATTAATCTCCTTTGTTTGCGAAGTAGTTTAGATCAATATGCTCTGCTTAAGAAGCTTCCTTGCCCTGTTGCACTCAAGCTGCTTAGCTGAGATGGCATGCCAAGCCGATTAGTTGCTAAAATATCCTGCCATATATTTATTGTGGCGTGGGTGCCATGGTCTAGTAGCCAATCTGCTAGGTGAAATAGCTCTACACCGTTTATACTCGATCTTTGTTGCCCGATGGCCTTCAATAGTTCGATAGTTGTGTGCTCGGCTTCATTATTTCTTTGAAACAGCCTGCCATAATTTATCACTCAAATCATTTGCTGAATTAGCTTTAAATATATTTACGTTACTTAGATATGCTCATCCAAATATCTTGCCATAGCTTTAGACATCGACCTAGATATTTTTACGGACTTCATTAAAAGCATATATGTTTTTCCTGTAGTATCTAGTAGAAGAACTAATTTGTATGTCTAACAGATGGACACGACTTGGATAACTACGCTCGAAGATTCTCCATTTGCATATGTCGGGGGTTGAAAACTTCATGAACTTTATCGGAGCTGAGTCACGGTGGTCGAAATCAGATTTGCTCTGCACAATGTAGCAGTTGTATGAATTCAGTTACAAGACCCGATCAAGCTGCAAAAATCATCTACACTTGTATGGGATGTCGGTCACATATACTAGGTGGGTTCATCATGGTGAAGCTGTGAGCGTCAATGTTAGTGACTACGTGGAAGCGCGAGATCACCATATTGATCTGCTGATGCTCAGTGTGGAAGAGGAGGAGGTGGTGGTGGTGGCGAAGCGATGAGTTTGACCAACATTGAAACAATGCTAGAAATGCTCATGCATTTCGTGAACTTTCACCTGCGAATAAAAATGGTGGGCCGCATGTTGGAACAATGCAGCGTGGCTGTCACCCTAGGAAATAAGCTGTCGGTATTCTCAGCTATGGTCACCTTTCTTCAAGTGAAGGCGTTTGGCGGATGACCAACAAATCATTCGATGCGATGTTGGCTGCTTTGCATAAAGCTTTCCCGGATCGTCTAAGCTTCCACCGCCTCTGATAAAATGAAGAATTTCCTTCGTGCAATTGAAATTGGATATGATATGATCCATGTTTGTAAGAATAATTATGTTTTGTTCGGAAGGATTATGCCAACAAGTGAATGCCTAAATGCAAATCATCAAGATGGAAAGATGGCGATCTTTGTGAAGAGGATTCCTCATAATGTTACGAGACATTTTCCAATTATACCAAGATTGAGAGGTTGTTTCATGATCTTTGAAACAAGAGAGGATGTACTATGGCATTCTAGGAACTAGGAGTACATAGATCATAATGTAATGAGCCATCCATCTCATGGTAGTGAGTGGAAAAGCTTCAATCGAAACACATAAAGTTTGCTCTTGACAGAAACATTAGACTTGGCTTAGCGGATGGATTTAACCCATTTGGCCACAGGCGCCACATATAGCATGTGGCCGGTGCTTATTATCCTTACAACATGCCTCCAAATGTCGCACCAAAGAATCAAACTACATGATGGCCTTGCTCATCCCGGTCCAAAAATTCACGGAAAGATTTTGATTTATTCATGGAGCCTCTTGTGGAGGAACTTCAATAGCTATGGAGGGTGTTCTCCTCGAGACCTATATAGCAGCCCACCAGCTGATTTCTTTCATGTGCTATTATAATTTGGTGCATCCATGATTATCCGACTTTGGGCACTATGTCGGGGAGAATGACACATGGTTACAATGCATGAGTTATTTGTAACGAGAATCCGTTGTCATACGCAATACTTAGCAAGATCTATTACATTGGACACCGTCGTTTCCTTCCCAAGGACAAGCCGCGTCCTACAAAATACGGAAGACATGTGTGTTCAATGCAAAGCATGAAAACCGTGATGCGCCAAAGAGGCTCACCGCCGATGAGTTGCAAGTGGAATTACAGAAGGTCAGGCATATTACACGAAACCATCACGGTAATGGTAGCTGGGAAAAGGAAGTGTGGCAGGCGCAGAAGAGATTATTGTTTACCCCAGGTCCACTTTGTGGGACTTGGAGTATTGGAAAGATATGGATCTGCGGCATAATCTTGATGTGATGCACATCGAGAAAAATTTATGTGACAACATTATCGGCACACTTCTTAATACTGAAGGCAAGATGAAAGATACCTTAAAATCTAGGATTGATTTGACACACCTAGGTATCAGACAGGATTTGCAGGTGCAAGATGAAGGTAAACCACGGGATATGGAACCAGCTGTGTAAGTCTTGGACAAGGTAAAAAGAAAATAATTCTGCGAGGTCCTGTCATGTGTGAGATTCCCACATGGATTTGCTTCCAACCCTGAAAGGAGAGTCAGTGTAGATGGAAGCAAGGTACAAGGGTTGAAAACTCATGACTGCCACGTCCTCGTCAAAGGTTTTACTGTTATCCTTAGAGGATTGGGCATACGACTTATCTGAGCGATTCTGCGAGTTGGGACAATTCTTCACGGAACTCCATGATAGAAATATCGGGGTAGATGCTTTGGGCGTCTTAGAAAGATACCAACTATCCTATCGACCTTGAGAAGATATATCCTCCAGCCTTCTTTGATGTGATGGTGCATTTGGTTGTTCATCTACCTAATGAGGCACTACTTAGAGGTCGATGCAGTATGGCTGGATGTACCCTATTGAAAGGCGGCTAGGCACTTCCAAGGGCTATGTTAGGAGCAGAGCTAGACCGAGGGTTCCATTGCGAGAGGCCTACATTGCTACAAAAGCATTGGCATTACTGCTCAAAATACATTAAAACAGGTGATCGACTTAGCAAAGAGGTGGGTGAAGACAATCCGGGCTCAATGTTTTCGATTATTACTTTCGACTTACGGGGAAGAGTCGACAAGAGGACAACCCTAAAGATTTGGACAAAATGGTTTGGTATGTGTTGAATAACTGTCGACATACTACCTTATATCAACCAAGTGCTAAATCTGCAGCTTATACATCGTAATCTACTAAACTTGCAGCACATTCTTATATATTTAGATGTTTGTGCGATCACTATGTTGTGTAGCATCTACAAAAAGGAGTTACTACCGCAAAATCAAGAAACATTGACAAACTGGTTATGGCAGGATTTGCGAAATGGTTCAAAACCATGTAAGCTTTTGAATTGCATTGTCAGTTTTTTAATATATTGAGTACATAAGATGATCAGCTTGTCTATTTTCTAACCATAGGTTAAGAAGATGCGGGAGGATGGGCAGGTAGTTGATGATGCGTTTACGCACTAGCAATGTCACGATACTCGGGTAAGACATTATGAATCTTGCGTTGTTGGAGATGTCGCTACAACACCCTTGCACCTGACGAAGGCAAGAAGACACAAAACAGTGCCATCATGAGCATGGATCGTCTGACAGGGAGACAATGAAATGTATGCTAACATAACGAATAGTTGCGATTATATCTCGATTTTGGGGATCATCGATGTGTGGTTACTGTTGTCTTTGTCGTTGGTATAACCTGTTTTCGGGATCGCCAAAACCGAGGCTGATGATTATTTCAAAGCCATCAATGTCAAAGCGTACCGGACCAGCGAGCCTTTTATTTTGGCAAATCAAGCAACACAGATATTTTTGTTGGAAGACACATTTGCGTAGCGATGAATGGAAGTATTGCAAAGGTTTGAGCGAGAGGAATTCGTTTAATGAAGTTGCACAATAAGATGATGCTTACACTGCTCTCTGATGTACAAGGTTCCATAGATGTTCCTAATATCTTTGAGAACCATCCGTCAATAATTTGGCGAAAACATTGCCTTCGTCTTTGTGGACATACAAGAGTTGATCAAGAAGAAGCCAATGTTAGGGGCGGTGAGGATGAAGAAGAAGATGACACTCGGGAATCACGATTCGAGACACACATGGCGAAGATGTTGGCGCTTCTGCTGCGGATGATGATTAGATTGCTTTTGTCATATTTGCTGTCGGAAGGCGTGTGTTTGCTATGACAATGAAACGATGAGCGTGTTGTTTAGTATTTTGTTGTGAGAACATCACTTGTTATGTATGTTCATTTGTGTTTGGTGATTGTATGTGACTAAAACATGATGACATTGTTGTTTAGTTGTACTCATATTTGGTTGTGAAACTTGAATTTGATGAAATAGTTTCTTTGTTGGACTGCAATTTTCTCAACGTCTTGAATGGGAACAAAGCTGACCCAGGGGCCTCTGCTAATTTATTTATTTATTACCAAAGGGCCTCTTCTATTTATTTATTTATGAGAAAAAGGGATACCCCGATTTTGTTAATACTCGACCTGCTACGGGTTTCATTCATTACTAGTTTGACCAAAGTGCTCATGTCATAGCCCTTGAATACATCACGAGTGCTACATACACTGCAAATAAAGAGACAATCATCTCTGAGCACAGTGATTTTACCCATTATCTTCACAAGCTCTTTCATCTCCTCATTGTTGTCAAGGTGCGTTCGGAGTATGTTGCTTGGCCATGATCATAGGAACTGCATCTTTAACCTTCTTCTGCATCTTCCTCTTATCGTTCCTTGATTACTGTCCAACACCCCAACCTGCTAGTATTGGGATTCCTCGGCTAACAAATAATCAGCATAGTTGCATTCCCCACATCAACAACTTCCGAAATACAAATCACATGAATCTTCCCTTTTACGCATGAATCAAATTGGAAGATCATCAACCAAACTATTAAAAAATCAATGGCGAAAGCGCGAACAACACTTAAACATATTATTACCCCATGATTCGGGCATTTGTAGAAGACTCGGCCGGGGTTGAGGATTGTGGTTGAGGCATGACGGATGACTCTCGTGATTTGCGGCAATGGCACCACACCAGCGGCAGCAGGTTGCACTAAGCAATCGGCTGCGGTGCGTGTGCGGCGAAGTGTGATTAGACCCGAGCGATGAATGCGGGTGGCGACTTGGTGCATATCTGGTTGCTGCTCTTTGAAGACGAGCAACCCGGCGGACATGGTTGTTGTGGTCCACGACCGATGCTAAGCGAGTAAGTAGAGAATAGGAGAAGCGAACATTGGATATGTCGGTTTATTACTTGCGAGTAGCATAGCACCATATATAGTCATATTCTAGGTTTGGATTGAACCAGCTACAAAACACGTCTCTCTTTTTCTAAAACTCAACAGCGTCTCTTCTTGGTACACTAAGCTTGTTACGTCGCCTTCTCAAGTCTTTGATTTTCCTTCTTCTTCTTTTTGCGAGGAAGGAAGGAGGACAAAATTGAGAGTTCTGGGACCACGAACCAAAGACTCTCGGTTGGAAACCAAGGGTTCTAGTCACTTATGTGGCGAACATTCCACAGGAGGAGGGCGGCGGAGCGAACATTTTCCTCCAGTTTTATTTGCGATGCAAGATCGAGCAGTCAGCGGTTTGGGAATGTTATCGAACAAGCGAGCCGATTTTCTTTTCTTCCTATATATAAAAAAGTATGCTACTTGGTGTCGACTTAGTCAACAAGCGATTGTGCCATCCTTGACCGTTGGATTGACATTCAACGTCTGTCGTGTTTATTCGATCTCTTCTTCCTCCGGCCGCCAAAAGCCAAACCAGCGCCCGTGAACCGCTACTCCACCTCCCACGGTGGCTGTGCTTCCGCGCCGCATCATAGCCACATCGCACCCTAAAACTACATGCATCTTCCACGGCTCCTGTTCGTTTCCCGTCCAGAGGCCTCACCGTCGTCCTCGCCTTGGTTACGCTCGCCATGGCTCGCCCTCGGTGTTGTCAACATGGTCCTGCTGAGAGGAATAAGAGATGGTGTACATAGTGAGGATGACAGTAGGGACCCAGCAGTCTTGTGATAATTTTGTTTTGTCGGGACGGAGAAGGGTATCAAGCTGGTTGTTGGGAGATGTGGCCCGTCTAGCCAGAGCTTTTATTTCATATGTTTAGCACATGACCAGCCCGGATTTGTATTTTCCTTTCTAAAAATGGCTAGCCTAGCTATTTTGTTTTTCAGAATAACCAACGTGACCTACTTGCTTTTCTCATACCTGCTAGGCGAAATCTTTCAAGGCGAGGAGGATGCATTTTGCCGAGAAAATGGGCTATAAGTAATATTAAATGGGCTGTAAAATGAAAAAATACAGCGAGCAGGCAATTAGTTCCAAAATACTTTTTCTTTTGGATTTTGATATTCTAAATTTCATTGTTTTTGTCGGGTAAAATTTCATTGGATTTAAATTAAGGTGTGTTTAGTTTTAAATTAATTTTAATCGGCTAGAAATTTGGGTTGTATCTTTGTTTGGGACAGATTTGGAAGCTGACTTGTGGGTCTACTAGGTTGGCGTGTATGAAAGTCTTTGTCAACTTAGTCCTAAGCGATTCTAGAAGCGATGACAGTTGGATGTTAATCAGCGGTTGTCTTCTTCTTCAATATCTAATCTTCTTGCTCCATTTGCCCAAACCAGCGCCGGTGGGACTGCACTCCGCCTCCGTGGCCGGCTGTCTTTGCCGCCTGACCGAGCCGCCCACCCTACTCCATTGCTGGCGGATGATACATCCCGTCGTATCTACTTTTCCAAACACTTTTGCCCTTGTTTTGGACTCTAACACATGATTTGAATGGAACTAACCGGATGGCGTTGTTTTCAACAAATTTCCATGGTGTTATTTATGCGAAACAAAAGTTCTCAGAATGACCTGAAACTCCACGGAACATCTTTTTGGAAAATATTAAAAATCTTGGAAGAAAAATCCACGTCGGGGGCCCACACCACATCACGAGGTGTGGCGCGCCTCCCCCAGGTAGCGCCCTGCATCATGGGCCCGTGGCGCTCCACGACCTCAACTCCAACTCAATATATTCACTTCGGGAGAAAAAAATCAGAGAAGGATTCATCTCGTTTTACGATCAGCCGCCCGTAAGCCCTAAAACCTCTCGGGAGGCTGATCTGGAGTCCGTTCGGGGCTCCGGAGAGGGATTCGTTGCCGTCGTCATCATCAACCATCCTCCATCACCAATTTCATGATGCTCACCGCCGTCGTGAGTAATTCCATCGTAAACTTGCTGAGCGGATGAGATTTATCATGTAATCGAGTTAGTTTTGTTGAGGTTTGATCCTAGTATCCACTATGTTGTGAGATTGATGTTGCTATGACTTTGCTATGCTTAATGCTTGTCACTAGGGCCAGTGCCATGATTTCATATCTGAACCTATTATGTTTTCATGAATATATGTGAGTTCTTGATCCTATCTTGCAAGTCTATAGTCACCTACTATGTGTTATGATCCGGCAACCACAGTGACAATAATCGGGACCACTCCGGTGATGACCATAGTTTGAGGAGTTCATGTATTCACTATGTGTTAATGCTTTGGTCGGTACTCTATTAAAGGAGGCCTTAATATCCCTAGTTTCCGCTAGGACCCTGCTGCCACGGGAGGGTGGGACAAAAGATGTCATGCAAGTTCTTTTCCATAAGCACGTATGACTATATTGAGAATACATGCCTACATTACATTGATGAATTGGAGCTAGTTACATGTCACCCTATGTTATGAATGTTACATGATGAACCACATCCGCATAATTCTCCATCACCGATCCATTGCCTCTGAGCTTTTCACATATTGTTCTTCACTTATTTACTTTTTCGTTACTCTTGTTACAATCACTACAAAACCCAAAAATATTACTTTTGCTAGCGTTCTTGTTACTTCCATATTACTTTGCTACTAAATACTTTGCTCGAGATACTAAGTTATCCGGTGTGGTTGAATTGACAACTCAACTACTAATACTTGAGAATATTCTTTGACTCCTTGTGTGAAACAATAAATTTGGGTTGAATACTCTACCCTCGAAAACTATTGTGATCCCCTATACTTGTGGGTTATCAAGACTATTTTACGGCACCGTTCTTGAGAGCATAGCTCTATTCTTTGAGTCACTTGGGATTTATATCTGCTGGTCATTATGAAGAACTTGAAAGATGATAAAACAAAAATTTGTCCCTCTACTACGAGGGAGATAAGGAACGCCATCTAGCTCTGCACTTGATTCACCTACATTTTGAGTAAGCTTGCGACACCTAAACCCATACGCTATTAGTTAGATATGTGCATGTTATTGATGATGCCACTTCTACTATGCATGATACTTATGATGAAACTACTTCTATGCTTGATACTCTTGTGCCACTTGGTAAATTTCTTGATGAACAACTTGCTAGGGTTAGAGAGAATGAAATTATTAAGCGATAATATTGATGAAAGTGATTATTAAGACTCTCCCCTAATAAATATGAATTGCTGTTGTTCACGAGGGTTATGTTACGGAAAAAAAGTTGCTATAGCTATTTTAGCTTGCAAAGATGAATCTGAGCTCAAGAGGTTATTAGCTAAATGGAAGCACCAATCTCTTAATGCTAGAATGAAACTGACCCTGCTTTTACTACTTCACCTATACGTATTCTTGATAAAGATTATGAATTCTCTGTTGATCTGATGTAATTGCTTTGGTTGAATCTGATCCTTTTCATGGCTATGAATCTGAAACTGTTGTGGCACATCATACTAAATTGAATGATATAGCCACCACATTCACTAATAATGAGAAATCTAGCTACCTCTATATCCTTAAAATATTTTCATTCTCACTAAAGGGTGATGCTAAGATATGGTTTAATTCTCTTGATCCTGGTTGTGTCGTAGTCCCGGGATATGATTTAATACTTCTCTGCTAAATATTTCCTGCTCATAAGAAACAAGCTGCTTTGAGGGATATATATAATTTTGTGCAAATTGAAGAAGAGAGTCTCCCACTAGCTTGGGGAGGCTTCTCCAATTGTAATGCTTTGCTGATCATCCTCTTAAGAAAAATGAAATACTTGATATATTTTATAATGGACTAACCGATGCTTCGGAGATTACGGATAGTTGTCTGGTTACATTTTCGGGGAAAGAACACGGATGAAGCTGAAATTCTATTGAATAATATGTTGACAAATGAAAATATTTGGACACTTCACAGCCAATTCTGAGCCTATTCCTAAACCAACTCCGAAGAAGAGGTGCTATATTTCTCGATCTGAAGATATGCAAGAAGCAAAGAAATCTATGAAAGAAAAAGGTATTAAAGCTGAAGATGTTAAGAATTTACCACCTAATGAAGAAATACATGGTATTAATCTACCTTTGCTCAAGAAATATATGATCGTAAGCCCTCACCTATTGAAGAAACTCATGGTCTTGATAACTCGACCACAGGTAGTAAGGTAAATTCTCTCTATAGGTTTGATGAAGGTGATATTCCTCACTATAAATCGCTAGACAATGCTTAGAAGAGTTTGATAATTTTGTTGTCAAACAAGAAAACTTCAATGCTTATTTTGGTAGACAATTGAAATATAATTCGATACACTTGAACACTTGGGTGATTATATGTCTAGAGTTAAGGGTGAACTTAAACTCATTAGTAAACATGCTTCTAGAACAAGTACTTAAAGCTCAAAATAAATTGCTCATTGAATTAAATAGTAACAAAAATGACTATCTTTGTTAGAGTGGCTACTAGAACTGGTAAGATGACTTAGGAACCCTTGTATCTTGAAGGACACCTAAGATAATTGAACAAGATTCTCGGAGAAATAATTTTGATGCACCTAGTCCTTCTAAAAAGAAGAAAAAGAAAAATGATAGGACTTAGCATGCTTCTAGTGAACCTGTTCTTTGAAACACTGAGAATCAAAATGATATCTCTATTTACGATCTTTGAAACACAATCAGTAATGAACATGAACCTAGTGAAAATGTTAATAAAGATGTTCATGATGATGCTCAACCTAGTAATGATAATGATGTAGAAATTGAACTTCTTTGTTGATCTTGATAACCCACAATCAAAGAATCAGCGTTATGATAAGAGAGACTTTGTTGCTAGGAAACATGGTAAAGAAAGAGAACCATGGGTTGAAACCCATGCCTTTACTCCCAAACCATCCAAGAAAAGGATGATGAGGATTTTGGCGCTTTCTTTGAAATGATTAGACCTATCTTTTGTGTATGTGATTAAGCGATATGCTCAAAATGAATCCTTATGCTAAGTATATGAAAGAAATTATCACTAATAAAGAAAGATCTTTGGAAGCTGAGATTTCCACCATGCTTGCTAATTATACTTTTAAGGGTGGAATACCAAAAAACTTGGAGATCCGGGGTACCAACTATACCATGCTCCATTAAAAGAAACTATGTTAAAACTGCTTTATGTGATCTTGGAGCGGTGTTAGTGTTATGCCTCTCTCTTTATATCGTAGACTTGACTTGAAAAAGTTGACACCTACGAAATATCTTTGCAAATGGCTGATAAATCAAGCTGCTATACATGTCGGTATTTGTGAGGATGTGCTGTTGTGGTTACAAACGTTACTATTTTAACGGACTTTGTTATTCTTGATATTCGAGGGGCGATATATAGCATGGGATGGTTATGCAGATGATCACCTCGATTCTTGTGCCCAAACCTCTCTTTGATTGAACCCGTTCTAAAACAAAATCAAAACTAAAACAAGCGATAAAAAGTTTCAAAAACAAAATCTAAAATGTTAGGGGTTGTCTAAAATAGCTAACCTAATTATGGTGGGGTGCACTAATTTTTGTAAAATGCTCTGGCATTTTAAATAAACTAAAAACAGAAAAAGAAAAATAATAAAAGAAAAACAAAATAAAAGAGGGGAAAAACCCCACCCATGAGCCCCCTCCCATGAGCCCTAGCCTGGTTTACTCCCCACAGGCGGCCCATCGGCCCAGCCGCCCGGCCACATACCCCCACCCCACCCCCGCGGCAAACCCTAGCCGCCTCCCATCCCCCCACGCGCCCCCCACCCCTCTCCCTCGCCCGATCTGGATCGGGCAACTCCAAACCAGTCGCCCGCCGCCCTCGCCCACCTTCGTGCCCCCCCTGCCCGCCGCCGGGACCCCCTCATCCTCCTCGCCTGCTGGGGTCCCCTCCTCCCCTCAAGTCGCCCCCAAGCGCAGGCACTCGCCATGTGGTCGGCCCGCCCTCCCGTCATGGGTGTGCCAGCCTCGCCTTCCGCCTCCTCATGCCGGTCGTCACGGCCTCCAAGCTCCGCTTTGCCTAGTCCAGGCCCCCCAGTGAGGCCCTCTCCTCTCTCCTCCTCCGAACCGCCCGTCGCCCGCGTCCTCGTGCATGGCCCCATTCCACCCAGCAGTCACCCCTCCCCCTCGCTCCCTCTCCTCTCGGTCTGGCCCGTAGCCCGTCGCCCGGCTCAAAATCTTGACCAGCAGGAGGCTCGCCCGACCCCCCGTTCCTCTCTTCTTCCCCCCCGTTCCTCTCTTCTTCCCCGTCGTGCGCCTCGGCCGCCCGGATGCCACCCTTGGCGCCCTTCCCTGACCGGCTTGAACCACCCGGCCCCTTAAGCGCCCAGGGGCCTCCCGTCGCCCGGCTCCGCCCGCCCCTCGCGCCCGTCCTTCGCCCCCCCCCCGTAGCTCGTCCTCCCCCCCGTCAGGCAGAACCCACCACCTCCGTCGCCTCGGCGCCCTTTCGCCATGGCCGATCAGGCAAAGTGGCTCTGACCCCGACACGCCGACTTAGCCTCGGCGCCCCGGTCCCCGTTGGCAGCGGGTTGAGCCATACCTGCCACTTTGCCCATTCGCCCGATCGTTTGCCCCTCGGGGCCACTTACATCTGGGCCCCAGCATGAGCGTTTTATAAAAAGAAAAAGGAATAAAAATAAAATGAAATTAAATTAAACTAATTAACTAATTAATTAATTAATTAATTAATTGAGTAATTAATTAATCTAATTAATTCTGAATTAATTAACCTAATCATTAATTAACAATTAAGTAATGTTAATTAAATCGATTATGGTAATTAGTCATTAGTGAATGACATGCGGGACCCACATCGGGGTTGACTCGATCAACCTGTTGATTCTTGATGTCGGCATGACATCATCTTGATATCATAAATGCATTTTCGAAATTAATTAAATAATTAATTAAATTCTAGAAATTAATAAAATCTTTTAAAAATCATATCTTTTAATCCGTAATCCGGTTAAAATATTTTCAACATGAAAGTTGCTCGAGCAGCGAGGCGAATCCGGATCGCGATCCGTTCGTCCACCACACCCCTAACCTATCGAACCTGCAAACTTTCCTCTCGGTTCATCATCGACGGGGCGTCCGGAGCAGGAGAACTTCGAATGTTTTCCCCCTAACGGTACCCCCTCATACCACGTTAGAACACGCCTAGCATCGCTTCTTGACATATCATGCATCGATATGCATCTGTTTACTTTGTATTCATTGTTTCTTCCCCTCTTCTCTCCGGTAGACTCTGAGACCGGTAGCTGCTGGTGGCGGTTCGACTACGGTGTTGTGACCCTCTCTCTTGCGAGCAACCAGGCAAGCCCCCCTTGATCACGGATATCGCCTACTCTTATCTACACTGCTTGCATTAGAGTAGTATAGCATATTCTGTTTTCGGATACTCCTATCTGCTGCATAGCTTTGTCCTTGTAACCATTGTTACCTTACGCAAACCTATATGCTTAGTATAGGATGCTAGAACTTTCATCTGTGGCCCTACTTTCTTGTCCGCTGCCGTGCTATACTATCGGGCCGTGATCACTCGGGAGTTGATCACGGTATATACTATATACTTTATACATGATACATGTGTAGACTAAAGTCGGGTCGGTGATGGAGCACCATGAGTGGATCTTTGTGGCGGAACATCGGGCAGAGTTGAGACCGCCTAGGAGAGGTGGGCTGGCCTGTTCGGCGTTCGCGGATACTTAACTGCAGCTTACGAGGTCTTGGTATTTGATCTGGTTGGCTCTGAGCTTATCGCACTAACCATCTCGCGGGAGTAGTTATGGGTATCGGCGTCGTGGTATCGGCGAAAATACTTGAGACGTCGGCGGCAGGCCGTAGCCGGATTGGTGGAGCGCTGATGGGCTAGGTGCGCTTCCGGCGCGTCACATAGCGTCTTGGTGTGCTTTCGAGGCGATGGGCCCGGACCCTGCGTGCTTAGGTTTAGAACCGGCGTGTTGGCCTCTCTGTTGTGCCTAGGTGGGGCTGCGGCGTGTTGATCTTCATGGCGGGCATGACCGAGGAAAGTGTGTCGGCCAAATGGGATCAAGCGTCTTTGGTAAGATGGTGCACCCTGCGGTGATTAATCTATTGAATAGCCGTGATCTTGATGCAGGGCGACTTGGAGTTGTACCTTGAGCTTATGACAACTAGAACCGGATACTTGATAAAACACACCCTTCCAAGTGCGGATACAACGGTGGTCGCTCTCGCTCGGGGATATGGCGGGGATCGCGGGTAGGATTATTGCTATATGATGTTACTTGGAGGACTTGATTGCCCTCCTCCTACATTGCAAGGCGGTGTCGAGCGTAGTCTTCGTTAAGACTAACTATCCCCTCTTATTACGGCATTCTGCGATTCGGTCCTTGATGGCCCTTTACATATATCCATGCATATGTAGTGTAGCTCCTTGCTTGCAGTACTTTGGATGAGTACTCACGGTTGCCTTGTTCCCCTTTTCCCCCTACCTCTACTCGATTGCTGCAGCAGACGATGGAGCCCGGGCGGAGCATACCGTCGATGGCGACTACTACTGCGGAGGTGCCTACTACTACGTGCAGCCTCGGCGGCGACGAGGAGTAGCTAGGAGGATCCAGGCGGAGGCTGCTCCTCTTCGATCTGTATCCCGGTTTGTGCTAGCCATCTTATGGCAACTTGTTTAACTTATATACGTACTCAGATATTGTTGCTTCCGCTGACTTCGTCTATGATCGAGCACTTGTATTCGAGCCCTCGGGGCCCTGGCTTGTATTATGATGCTTGTATGACTTATTTTATTTGTAGAGTTGTGTTGTGATATCTTCCGTGGGTCCACGATCTTGATCGTACACATTTGCGTGCATGATTATTATGCGATTGAATCGAAGGCGTCTGAAGTTAATATCGAGCCATTGCTGTAGAATCCCCTTCCACACTCCTTGGCGAAGTCGAGTCTAGACATTGCAAAACTTTTACTAACTTGGCTGTGTGCCTTACGGTACGTCGCCATCGGGTGGTACTAGGATCTTTTACTCCTCGACCTTTACTGCGGGACTCTGAACTCTCTTCTACTCGGGTTAAGCGATTTTACTAACTATCACTAGGATCCGTGACGCATTCACCCCAAAGTTGGATATAGCCTTAGTTGTTTTGAATTGTATTTGAGCAATTTCCACTGGCATTTGACTCCTTTGAAGCGTCTTTGTTTTCAGATGGAACCCACGAGGCAGGTAAATGCGCCACCACGGCCATTGGTGCCTCGGGATCACTGCGGTGCTAGCCGAGATGATGACCTATCACGGGTTATCGGCTGGCACCTGAGTACACCATCTATGAGGAGTACCGGGACTATAACCGGGAAGCGATGCAGCGCCATCGTCCACCTCTACTCTCGGGATGCAGAGTCCACTCTTGTCTTGCACACGCACATGGTGTTGGGTGACTATCGATATGGCAGTCCACGATCTGCTTATGCTGCTCGACCGTCTTCGTGCAGTGTCGAGTTGGACACCTCCCCTTGAGGCACATTGCTATCGCGTCGATGTTGGTGAGGAGGTTACTACTGCTGCCTACACCACTTTGTCACCGAGAGCCCTTCCACCATCGAACTTTGTTACGCATGCTGATGGGATGGATCGAGCTAACGGGCTCTTTGCCACGAGTTGTACATCACCCGTCGGCACCTCTACCGTGCTTTCGGCTGATGCACCTTTGTCCGATCCGGAGAGCTGCCGTTCTGCGATCTACCCAGCCAGGACCGTGATGCCCCGAGGTGTCGGATGGCGGGCGTGGGAGGCTACTCTCCGCGCAGCCTTTACGCCGCCACGGGCGTCGGATTCAGCACCGAGTATCCATGACCCCAGTCAGCAGCGTGGAGGACTATCCGCTGCCGCACTATCGACTTTGAGGCTCTGACTACCTCCATGATGCCGCGTGGGACTGATGTGAACTTGCTTGTTAGTGTTTGAAGTATTCGCCCATGAACTGCGTGCCGCCTATGATGTAGTAGTCTATGTATTGGACTCTATGTATCGAACTCTATGCATGATTCCTTTTGTAAGATATGCCAACTACTATGTAGTTCCCATCATCTGCTTTCATTATGCATGTTTCATCATGAATGATTCTGTCTCTTGCTTAATTTCTCAAATGCTGAACTACCCTGTTATATAATAGCGAGGATGGTTAGGCCAGCGAGTGCGTGATCTATAACGCCCTCGATGCGGCTATATCTCCCGTGTCGAAGCACGACTTAGAGCATAACGCATTGAAAGCAATGTGCAAGTGAGGTAATCTTCACACAACCCATGTAATACATAAGGAAAGAGATACATAGTTGGCTTACAATCGCCACTTCACACAATACAAGCGTAAAACATTACATCATCTGAGATACAATCAAGGTCAGACTCGGAACCAAAATAAAGAAGACTACCCCAAATGCTACGGATCCCGATCGTCCCAAGCTGAGCTCCCTCTTGATCAATGAAGCGAAACAACACAAAGAACAAGATCTTCATGGGCTCCTCCTTGAGCTCGGGTCCATCACTGCTGCGGTTTCATCGGCACACCAAACTGGTTTGGAAATGGCTGTGAGTCACGGGGACTCAGCAATCTCACACCATGAGATCAAGACTATTTAAGCTTAAAGGTAGGACAGGGTAGTGAGGTGGAGCTGCGACAGCGACTAGCATATATGGTGGCTAACATCGCCAAAGAGGCGAGAAGAGAAGCAAAGCGCGGTCGAACAACTATGATCAAGAAGTGATCTGAACTCCTACTTCGTCGAGGCATAACCCGAAACCGTGTTCTCCTTTCGATCAACCCGAAAAGAGACACTCACGGTTACACACAGTTGGTGTATTTTAATTAAGATCAACCGGGTTTTCTACAGCGGACATTAACAAATTCCCATCGCCACATAACGCAGACACGGCTTTGAAAGTTCAAACCTGCGGGGTGTCCCAACAGCCCATGATAAGCTCTCGCGATCAACGAAGAATAGACCTTCTCCCGGGAAGCCGATCAGTCTCGGAATCCGGCTACAAGACATTCACAGCAATAAAACAAGACCAGCAAGACCTCCGTGCCGACACCACGATAGTAGCAGCGCGTATCTCGTCTCGAGCCACGGCCGGATGAAGCGATCGTCTGACAGCAAGCGATACCCCAAGTTGCCTCGGCGGCACCGCAAGTGGCTCTAGTTTGGACCAACACTTAGACAAGCATTGGCCGGGGGGCTAAATAAAGATGACCCTTGGGTTAATTACTCCCAAGGAAATGTAGGTGGTGGTGAAGCAAATGGTAAAACCAATGTTGGGCCTTCTTTGGAAAAGTCTTATTCAAAGCGAACTATCAAGGGGTCCCATAAATCACCCGACCGCGTTAGGGGCGCAAAAATCCGGGAACATAACACCGATATGGCGGAAACTAGAGGCGGCAAAGTGGAACAAAACACCGGGCATAAGGCCGAGCCTTCCACCCTTTACCAAGTATATAGATCGTTAAATAAATAAGATATATTGTGATATCCCAACAAGTAAACATGTTCCAACAAGGAACAACATCTCCATGTTCAACAAGGAACAAACTTCATCTTCACTGCAACTAACAGCGCTATAAGAGGGCTGAGCAAGCGGTAACATAGCCAATCAACGGTTTGCTAGGAAAGGATGGTTAGAGGCTTGACATGGCAATGTGGGTGGCATGATATAGCAAGTGGTAGGCATCGTAGCATAGGCATAGCAAAAAGCGAGCAACTAGCAAGCAAAGATAGAAGTGATTTGAGGTATGGTCATCTTGCGAAATCCATAAGGAAGAAGATCAAGTCCATGAAGAAGAGCGAGCGGAAGTAGTCGAGCGAATCCTCACAATCGCAACATTACGGAACGAGAAGCAACACGGAAAGAAACAAACAGCATGATAAATGCACAAGCATAAACATGGCATGATGCACAATCAAGTATGATGCATGTCGGTTTAAAATGCATGGCATGGCAATATGCACAAACAAAACTACAAGTTAAATGGAGCCCAATATACAGCAGGTTGCATATTAATGAATTTCTACAACACTTATTTAGTTCTCTCTCGGTTAGGTACACAACAATATTAAATGTTGTTAAACATGGCAAGAGGTGGAGCATAATTAAACTAGCTATTTAGGCAAGTTTAAATGAGGTAGGAAATAAGAAACAACAATTAGGAAAATCCCCATGAGCAATATTTTAGATTCGGTACTGTTCTGCCCTAAAACATATTTTAGAGTTGTTAAACAGCAACATAAAGTGGACCATGTTAATCTAGGCATTTTTCCACCCCATTTACATATATAAATTATTTAAATCCGATTCACGGTTATTTAGTTATGAATCAAATCATTTTAACATGGCATAATAGCAAATTAATGCACACATCAATTTAAACATTTTAACATGGGATGAAAATGACAAATTATTAATCTACACAATTTTCTGAGCATATTACGTATATAAAACATTTTAATCCGATGCACCAATTGTGAGTTATTAAATGCATGATGCTTAGGGGTTTTTCTGCAAAGCTGCAGTCTAGGGAATAATAGCTAAATTCATGAGATCCGGAAAAAAACATATCGGGCGGCTGGCTGAGCCAACAATGCCTGAGAGGCTGGGGGTGGAGCTGCTCACATTGGGCTCGGCCAGTCGGAGCAGAGGAGAGGTGGTGGGGCGCCTTGGGCACAGGAGGTGGCCTTGTTGGGCAGGCCTGAGAGCCTGAGCCTTGAGCAGCCCAATGGCGCTCGTCCCGCTCGGCGGAGGCGAGACAAGCGGCAGCAGTCAGCAGCGATGGGGAGGCCTTGAGGCAGGGGCAGTGCAGAGTGGCGGATCCGGCGGAGGTCGTGGCCGAGGAACCCGTTCAGCGTCGTGGCGAGACCTAGAAGCGCGGCGGCAGCGCTCTGAAAAAAGAGAGAAATCTGAGAGAGAGAGAAGGAGAGGAAGGAGGCGGGAGAGAGGAGGCGGCGACTGGCGAGCGGCCGGCAGGCGCTCGTGACAGGGCTCGCCAGTGGTGAGGCGTGAGATCGGTGGCAGGCGGCCTTGCCAGCGAGTGGCCTGCAGTGGTGGCCGGGCAACCTGTGGCGGGGACCTCGAGGCCTTCGAGGCCTGGCGAGCTGGGCAGGCCCAGATGGGCTTGGCGGGCTGGCAGAGCTCACCGTGGGCATGAGTGAAGGAGGAGGGAGGCAGGCGGCGTGGAGGCTGCTGGTGGCAGGAGGCGGCGCAGGGGCTCAGGTGTGGCCGCGGCCGGTGGGGAAGCGCCACTTAGCGGAAGGAGGCTGGGGAGGCGGAAATGGAGGTGGGGGCGGTGATGATTGGGGAGGCTAGAGGTAGGTGGAGGCTAGGCTGCCCAAAATGGAAGGAGGGTGATTTAAATAGGAAAGGGGGCTAGGGTTTAGGTTTAGGGGTTTGGGACCTCCGGATCGCGATCCGATGATCGGGAAAAGAGGGGGTTTAGGTGAGCTGCGGGTGGGCTGTGTAGAATGCCTCGGGCTGAGAGAGAGAGAGCAGGCGACCCGGCATCTGTTTCGAGGAGACCAAGCGTCAAGCGAATATACCGGCTATATCGCGGTAGTAGGTTTAATGGTTGGGCTAACAAGCGGACTCGAATCTGACGAAACTTGGCAGGGCCTGTCTACACTATAATAAGACCGCATGACAAGTTGCAACCCATTCGAGAACATTTTATACCACTTATAAAATAATATTTCGGAGGTGCAGCGGTAGCGTGCAAAATATCCGGACTCGGAGCGGACAACGGAAGAACGGCGGAACCGAGCGGATGCAAGTTTTGAAAAACATGCGGATGAAATGCAGATGATGCCATGAGATGAAATGCAAAACAAGAACAAAATGCAAAACAACAGACAAAACCCAACCCGAAGGAAATAATAAATCACATCCCGGAAAGGGCACGAGTCGGATTACGAATATGGAAAGTTGTATCCGGGTGTTACAACACTCCACCACTACGAGAGGATCTCGTCCGAGATCTAGGATGGCACCGGAGGAAAGGACGAGGAAGAGAAGAGGTAAAACTAAGTTGCTTCTTTGTGAGCAGAGTGAAACCAAGAACCTTGAGAGGTTGAGCAAAATGAAAGAAAGAACACAACGAAGATGAACAAGGTTGAAAACAATCCGTTAGAAAAAGAGGAACAAGGAACATTACGATAACAAAGGTTGCAAAGACAAGAATGAAGAGTTTAATGGACAAGATAGAATTGAAACCACTCCGTTTAAAACAAGATGAGAGAGGAAGAATTGGGCAGCACTCCGATTGAACATGGAAGGAATATAACATGAACTTGAGAAGATGGGATGATACTTGATGAAGTCAACAACATCGCCTCGGAACTATTGAAAAAAAAAGCACAAGGGTAAGAAAGATTTGAGACAGCTCTCCGGTTGAGGAAGCGAGGCAAAACTTGATAAGATGAGAGAACTTCGAATGAAAACATGATACTCGGTTAAATGGATAAGCAAGAAAATAACATGATCTTGACAAAAGAAGATGATGGGTGAAGAGTGCAACATCACGATGCCTCCGGAAGAAAAATTGAAGATAGAGTCGTTGGAATAAAGGAATGGAGAAGAAAATGACAACTTCGCCACAAATGAACTTGGAAAAGCACCCTTGCAAAGAAGAATTGAGCAGGGTTGTTGGAAAACCAACAACGAAAGGATAAACTTGTTGTGGGCTTATGGTAAACATCTCAGAATTATGAGGTGAGTTTACGCCTGCATGAAACAAGCGATTGGATTGATATCAACAAGGAGGCGAGAAACTTATTTCACGGGAGGACAAATGAAGAACTTGGGTCATTAATAAGCACCATAAATAGCAACAATCCTTAGGGAAAGCTTTAGGTGAAATATAGCCCAAGACAACTCCAATGAAGAGATTGATGGATTTAAAATACCTCATTCTTGACAACATGTGAATCATGAAACACGAACTCAAATTGTCGAGAGTGACATAACACCACCTCAAATGATAAGGTAGAGCGAATTGCACTTGAAATGCAAGAAGAAGAATACTTGAACTCCTCAAAACAAAACATGTGTTGAGCACCATGTTCAATTTTGAGTATGGTAGCGGATCTTAACTCGAGAGAAATCTTGAGACCAATTAATAATTAAAAGAATCCTTGACGAACCACCATGTAGAGCCTCCATGAAGAACTCCGGTGAAAAGGATGATAAAAGAAAGAGAAGTTGCAAATACAAGGTGAAACCTTGCGGTGATAAGATGAAGCTTTGAAATGATATAGCCGAGAAAACTTGGAACTCCGGAAGAAAGATGGACATCTTAGAACCGATGATGATATCATGAACAAACTCCGGAAGAAAAGAATTAATCAACTCGAGGAAATAAGAATAAGATTTATTGTATGCTTATCCTTCATCAAAATAAATTGATGACAAGAAATGGATTTGGCATACTACTTATTCTCGTAGAAAAGGATTGAAGAGTTATTTCTCAACTTGGGAAGGTCTTCAACGATCCGCGGTAGGATTGGAAAGAGCGAATGAATTGATCGATAACAAAGTGAAATCTTGAACAAACCCTTTGTAAAATTGAGAATGAGCGTAGCAAAGGCACAATTCACGGGAAGAATTAGAAAGCGAATAAAGATACTTGACAGGATTTAGATACATGAGAAAAGCTCGAATTGGGTTAAAGAATTCTCACAACGAAAATAATTATGAGAGGATGGCATCAAACTAGAACCAAGAATCTTGAAGAGAATGGAGCAAGATTAAAGAGAACTCTTCTTGGTCTTCAAAATTCGAGAATAATGACGAAACAACACCATGAATTGTTGAGACACTCCGAATGAAAATTAGAAAGGTTGAACCCACAATGAAAATAATTTGAAAGATCTTGGAGAAAGACATTAGGCGATGATAATTCATCCTTACATCAAACTTTGCAAAGAATTGAGAATAGCTCACGAAAATTAGAAGAGTTAGGTAAGATCACGGGAAAAGACACATGGGTTAGGGCCCTCAAAAGAACCACCGTTGAACAATTGTTTGAAATAGATATTGCACGGTAGAATTAAATGGCTTGAATGAGATAGCATCCTCAAAAGAACTTGAGTGAATTGAGAATGGAAACTAGAATCTTACGAGATCTCTTCAACACTCGGAACAATTGAATAGCGAGAAGTGGATGATTAAGAGATGCAACGACATGAGAAAGCATTAGAAGCGAGGAAAGGAATATGATCAACAGAAGGCTTGAGTTAAATCCACGAAAAAGAATACGAGAATGAAGAATGATGAACTTGAAACTGTTGAGCAACTTCATGGGAAAACACGGATAAGATCATTAAAGGAAAAGAATGAAGAAACTTCACTCAATAAAATGGATACTTGATTAAGAAATCTGAGTCCTTGGAGAAAAGGGGTGGGAGGCGGAAATCAAAACAACTTGGGTGGGATGAAGCGAACACGTTGAGAAAAAGCTTAGAATTGATCTTGCGAATGTTGGAATGATCGGATTCACTTGAAGAAAACACGCCGGTTGGAAAAGAATTAACATGACAAGCTCGGTGATCAAGAAGGATTAGTATTCACATAGAAATATGAGAACACCATTTAGAATAAGGTATGGAATCCACACTTGACTTGAAGCAACTCGAATACCACAAAACAAAACAAAAACAAAGTTGGCTTCAAGAATGAGCGGAACAAACACATGATAGAATTTACGCCCAAAGTGTTAGTGGTGGGGCCCTACGGACCTGACGTATAGCGAACGTCACGAATGACTAACAAGGCGTCCCGAATCAGCATAGCCAAGGATTCTTTAAGGCGTCTACGCGACCTTTGTAAATCGGCCGTGAATGGGCGGACCACTGAGCGTTGAACCCCAATCTCAAATCATACATCATCCGGAAAGAATATCACTGTAAGCTACTAGAATTCCCACCTATAAACTCCGAAACTTTCTGGTTATGCAATCGGTGTTGGGGATCTGGGGACACAAAATATATCACCCAAACTAACAATACCTAGATCCATTTGTATCCATCCGTCAACACATAACCAAGAAATCCTCGAAATCGTGTACCTCGACCTTGAAAAACATCCGTTATACAAGTCATGGCAATACTCCCTTTTCGCCACGATCTTTGGGCTATCGGGGTTATCTCACCAACAAGCTGCACAAAAGAGATTTGATGTCGGTAAAACTCGGGTATTCGAGCTGCAGCGATAAAATTGTGGCGACAACACCTCGGAGCTCAACTCCCGGGACTGCCACAACCCTAAATGTCGGGAGGCACCAAGAACAATGTTCTCGTCACAAAACCATCGGACGATTCCAAGATACCCGTGATCCTAAAAAAATTTTAGTGAAATTTGAGAGAGAAGAGTCAAAACATCTCGTCGGGAGACCTCACGAGGCTGACGAAGGGGTGAGGAGTAAAAAATCTACTCTCCGATATATATAATCCTAAGACTCAAAACATTTTCCATTCTAGACTCAACAACGTCGACAAACAATCAAGTAGGGGCTCCTAAGTGGGAAGGCTCGATACCAACTTATAACGCCCTCGATGCGGCTATATCTCCCGTGTCGAAGCACGACTTAGAAACATAACCGCATTGAAAGCAATGTCATAAGTGAGGTAATCTTCACACAACCCATGTAATACATAAGGAAAGAGATACATAGTTGGCTTACAATGCCACTTCACACAATACAAGCGTAAAACATTACATCATCTGAGATACAATCAAGGTCCGACTACGGAACCAAAATAAAAAGACTACCCCAAATGCTACACGGATCCCGATCGTCCCAAGCTGAGCTCCACTCTTGATCAAGCTGAAGCGAAACAACACAAGAACAAGATCTTCATCGGGCTCCTCCTTGAGCTCGGGTCCATCACTGCGGTTTCATCGGCACGCAAACTGGTTTTGGAAATGGCTGTGAGTCACGGGGACTCAGCAATCTCACACCAGCGAGATCAAGACTATTTAAGCTTAAAGGTAGGACAGGGTAGTGAGGTGGAGCTGCACAAGCGACTAGCATATATGGTGGCTAACATCGCCAAAGAAGGCGAGAAGAGAAGCAAAACGCGGTCGAACAACTATGATCAAGAAGTGATCACGAACTCCTACTTCGTCGGGCATAACCCGAAACCGTGTTCTCCTTCGATCAACCCGAAAAGAGACACTCACGGTTACACACACGGTTGGTGTATTTTAATTAAGATCAACCGGGTTTCTACAACGGACATTAACAAATTCCCATCGCCACATAACATGGACACGGCTTTGAAAGTTCAAACCTGCGGGGTGTCCCAACAACCCATGATAAGCTCTCGCGATCAACGAAGAATAGACCTTCTCCCGGGAAGCCCGATCAGTCTCGGAATCCGGCTACAAGACATTCACAGCAATAAAACAAGACCAGCAAGACCTCCGGCGTGCTGAAACACCACGATAGTAGCAGCGTATCTCGTCTCGAGCCCACGACCGGATGAAGCGATCGTCTGACGGCAAGCGATACCCCAAGTTGCCTCGGCGGCACATAAGTGGCTCTAGTTTGGACCAACACTTAGACAAGCATTGGCGGGGGCTAAATAAAGATGACCCTTGGGTTAATTACTCCCAAAGGGAAATGTAGGTGGTGGTGAAGCAAATGGTAAAACCAATGTTGGGCCTTCTTTGGAAAAGTCTTATTCAAAGCGAACTGTCAAGGGGTCCCATAAATCACCCGACCGCGTTAGGGGCGCAAAAATCCGGGAACATAACACCGATATAGCGGAAACTAGAGGCGGCAAAGTGGAACAAAACACCAGGCATAAGGCGAGCCTTCCACCCTTTACCAAGTATATAGATCGTTAAATAAATAAGATATATTGTGATATCCCAACAAGTAAACATGTTCCAACAAGGAACAACATCTCCATGTTCAACAAGGAACAAACTTCATCTTCTGCAACTAACAACGCTATAAGAGAAATTTGAGCAAGCGGTAACATAGCCAATCAGCGGTTTGCTAGGAAAGGATGGTTAGAGGCTTGACATGGCAATGTGGGTGGCATGATATAGCAAGTGGTAGGCATCGTAGCATAGGCATAGCAAAGAAGCGAGCAACTAGCAAGCAAAGATAGAAGTGATTTCGAGGTATGGTCATCTTGCACGAAATCCATAAGGAAGAAGATCAAGTCCATGAAGAAGAGCGAGCGGAAGTAGTCGAGCGAATCCTCACAATCGCAACATTACGGAACGAGAAGCAACACGGAAAGAAACAAACAACATGATAAATGCACAAGCATAAACATGGCATGATGCACAATCAAGTATGATGCATGTCGGTTTAAAATGCATGGCATGGCAATATGCACAAACAAAACTACAAGTTAAATGGAGCCCAATATACAGCGAGTTGCATATTGATAATTTCTCTAACACTTATTTAGTTCTCTCTCGGTTAGGTACACAACAATATTAAATGTTGTTAAACATGGCAAGAGGTGGAGCATAATTAAACTAGCTATTTAGGCAAGTTTAAATGAGGCGGAAATAAGAAACAACAATTAGGAAAATCCCCATGAGCAATATTTTAGATTCGGTACTGTTCTGCCTAAAACATATTTTAGAGTTGTTAAACAGCAACATAAAGTGGACCATGTTAATCTAGGCATTTTCCACCCCATTTACATATATAAATTATTTAAATCCGAGTTCACGGTTATTTAGTTATGAATCAAATCATTTTAACATGGCATAATAGCAAATTAATGCACACATCAATTTAAACATTTTAACATGGGATGAAAATGACAAATTATTAATCTACACAATTTTACAGAGCATATTACATATATAAAACATTTTAATCCGATGCACCAATTGTGAGTTATTAAATGCATGATTCTTAGGGGTTTTACGCAAAGCTGCAGTCTAGGAATAATAGCTAAATTAGAGATCCGGGAAAAAAACATATCGGGCGGCTAGCTAGGCCAACAATGCCTGAGGAGGCTGGGGGTGGAGCTGCTCACATTGGGCTCGGCAGTCGGAAGGAAGGAGGGTTGAAGGCGCCTTGGGCACAGGAGGCTGGTGTTTGGGCAGGCTTGGCCTGGGGCCTGTGAGGGCAACAGCCTGCCAATGGCGCTCGTCCCGCTCAGCGGGGACGAGACAAGCGGCGGCGGTCAGCAGCGATGGGGAGGCCTTGAGGCCGGGGCAGTGCAGCAGTGGCGGATCCGGCGGAGGTCGTGGCCAGGAACCCGTTCGGCGTCGTGGGCGAGACCTAGGCGGCGGCGGCGGCAGCTCTGAAAAAAAAAGAGAGAAATCTGAGAGAGAGAGAGAAGGAGAGGAAGGAGGCAGGAGAGAGAGAGGCGGCGACTGGCGAGGCAACCAGGCGCTCGGCTGCAGGGCTTCGCCAGGCCAGCCAGCGAAGCAGATCGGTGGCAGGCGGCCTTGGCGAGTGTGCCTGCCACCAGCGAAGCCCAGGCAAGCCTGTGGCGGGGACTCTGAGGCCTTCGGGCGCTTGGCAGTGGGCAGGCAGATGGGCCAGGCCGGGCTGGCAGTGGAGCTCACCATGAGCATGATGAGAGGAGGGAGGCAGGCGGCGTGGAGGCTGCTGGGTGGCAGGAGAGCCGAGCCTGAGGCTCGGTGTGGCCTTGACCCGGTGGAAGCGCCACTTAGCGAAGAGGAGGCTGGGGAGGCGGCGGAAATGGAGGTGGGGGCGGTGATGATTGGGGCGGCTAGAGGTAGGTGGAGGCTAGGCTGCCCAAAATGGAAGGAGGGTGGTTTAAATAGGAAAGGGGGCTAGGGTTTAGGTTTAGGGGTTTGGGACCTCAGGATCGCGATCCGATGATCGAGAAAAAGGGGGTTTAGGTGAGCTCTTGGTGGGCTGTGTAGAATGCCTCGGGCTGAGAAGAGAGAGGAGCAGGCGACCGGCATCTGTTTCGGAGACCAAAGCGTCAAGCGAATATCCGGCTATATCGCGGTAGTAGGTTTAATGGTTGGGCTAACAAGCGGACTCGAATCACGTGAAACTTGGCGGTGGCCTGTCTACACTATAATAAGACCGCATGACAAGTTGCAACCCATTCAAAGAACATTTTATGCCACTTATAAAATAATATTTCGGAGGTGCAGCGAGCGCGTGCAAAATATCCGGACTCGGAGCGGACAGCGGAGAGACCGGCGGAACCCGAGCGGATGCAAGTTTTGAAAAACATGCGGATGAAATGCAGATGATGCCATGAGATGAAATGCAAAACAAGAACAAAATGCAAAACAAGAGAAAACCCAACCCGAAGGAAATAATAAATCACATCCCGGAAAGAGGCACGAGTGGAGATTCTGAATATGGAAAGTTGTATCCGGGGTGTTACATGGTCGTGGTGCCAACTTTCCACCACCGCTTTGAGTACATGGCTGGTATGATCCAACAGCTCGAGATGAATCGCGGTTCATGGAGAACATGATGGCACATTCCCTCGCCCCAATATGCGGCACACCAAGCGGAACAACTCTGCGGATTTCATACGCTGAACCCCGGCGTGTACCGCAGCTCAACCCAGCCTTTGGATCTGATGGTGGCTCCGTGACATCACCTATGAGATGGAGTCTGCTGATGTAGCCCACCGGCTATGTCACCTTTGCTTCCTTCTTCACGAAGGAGCCGCAGCTCAATGGTGGGACAGCCCACAGGCGTACTCTGCCGGTTGGAACACTCATCACTGGCGGACTTCGGGCTGCCTTCGTGCCCTTCATCCCTCAAGGGGTCATGGACGGAAGAAGCGTGAATTCCATAACCTCACCCAAGGCAACAAGACTGTTGAAGCCTATCGTGAGAGTTCTTGGGCTTGTCTCGCTATCTTGAAGAGGATATTGCAAGCGATGCCTTGAGACGAGGAGAAGTTCCGTTCACGGTCTTCAAGCGACATCAAGCTCGCACTCCTAGTGCCGCGACTTTGCTGATTTCGCCACCTTGGTGAACAAAGCTATCAATGTCGAAACTGGTGCGATAATACGGAGCTCTAACGAGCGCAACCGTGACACGGGCTCATCTTGAGCCCGTCCTCATGAAGCGCAAGATATGGATTCCCAACGGCATGTACCGGCCGAATGCTCACTGCTTCAAAGCAGAACTATGCTACACCTAAATACATCTACAACTAAGCAGCCGAAGCTTCCAGCTCCATACCCCAAGCTCTGTTCCCTCCCAATAATGGCTTATGCTTGGTGCGGACAGCGGGCACCGTGCTAGAGAATGCAACGAGAACGAGAATCAGTGGCCCTTCCATGGCGGCCGTGGAAACACCGAACGCAACAACAACGGCAAGTCTTATGGGCAAGCTCAGGCCAACCACGTTGATCTGAGCGAAGCTCAAGACCAGCCTGCTCTTGTGATGGGTACACTTCTCGTAAATTCAGTACACGCATCTGTTTTATTGATTCGGGAGCATCGCATTCATTCATGTCGAAGACTTTGCATACAAACACGGACGTTAAGTGTGAAGAGATGAACTCTTCGTTAGTGGTAAAAACCCCATTGGGACAATGTCAAACCTCCATGGTTGGCGTCGGCGTCCCGTGGAAATCGAAGGGCTGGAATTCTATGCCTCCCCATTATCTGAAGGCGTCTAACATCGACCTCATTTGGGGATGGATTGGTTGAAAGCGCATCTGGCGTCAATCGTTTGCGCCACTAAGACCGTCCATCTGCTGCACCCTACGATGAAATCGTAGCTACAATGCTCGTGCGGTTCAAAATGCGAGGCAAGGCTCTATGCATTGAATGCATTGAGCGCCGCACCCTCGAGGAATTGAAAACATTCCTATCGTTTGCGATTTCCAGGCGTCTTTCTGAAGAACTTCGAGGATTCCCCTGCTAGAGCTGTCGAATTCGTCATCGACTTGAAACCAGGCACCACTCCTATAATGGCGTCCCTACAAGATGCGCGCGCATGAACTCCTTGAGCTCAAGGAGGAAATCGACAAATCTCTTCAAAGTGGCTTCATTACGCCCAAGTTGCTCTCCTTGGGAGCACCTTCTCTCTTTGTCAAGAAGAAGGATGGGACAAACCGATTGGTCCAAGACTACCGTCCTATAAATCAAGCTACCATTGAATAAGTATCCTCTTCCTCGGATCAATGATCTTTATGATCAATTGGCTGGTTCGTCGATGTTCTCGAAACTTCGACTTGAGGTTGGGTTACCACCGGATCCGTGTTCGTGAGGAGGATATCCCCAAGACCGCATTCGTGACTCGTTATGGTTCTTACGAGTACACCGTCATGTCTTCGGCAACCAATGCTCCAGCCACCTTCTCTGCTGATGAACTATATATTCATGGATTACCTCGACAAGTTTGTCGTGGTTTATCTGGATGATATCTGATCTTTTCAAGAATGAAGAAGAACATCTGAACATCTTAGTCTTGTCTTTGGAAAAGCTACGAGAGCATCAACTCTATGCCAAGTTCTCCAAATGTGAATTCGGCTTCCGAAGTAACCTATCTTGGGCATGTCATTTCTAGGGATGGTATTGCCGTCAACCTGAAAAGTTCAGGCCATTCTCGATTGGACTCCTCCGAAGAGCGTTAAGCAAGTCGAAGTTTTCTCGGTCTACTTGACTATTGTCGTCGATTAAATGAGAACTTCTCCAAGATTGCGAGACCTCGACTAACTTTGTTGCATAAGGGCATCAAATTCCAATGGACGAGATAAGTGTCGGGAAAGTTTCCGAGCACTCAAAGACAAGTTAGCGTCTGCCCGATGCTAGCTCCTCCGATACTAAGAAGGACTTCGTCATTCTGCGGCGCATCTCGTCAAGGTTTAGGCGGTGTCCTAATGCAAAGCGCAAAGTAGTTGCTTATGCCTCTCGTCGATTCGCCCTCACGAAGAACTACCGATTCAC
The DNA here is from genome assembly GCA_021605205.1 of Aegilops longissima. Taxonomy (NCBI): domain Eukaryota; kingdom Viridiplantae; phylum Streptophyta; class Magnoliopsida; order Poales; family Poaceae; genus Aegilops; species Aegilops longissima. The sequence goes on from JAHIAM010019176.1 coordinate 30,777, forward strand.
GACCTCGAACTTCTTGCCGTCATTCATGCCTTTGAAGCGATGGCGACATTACCTTCTCGATGTCGTTGCGAGATCTTCACCGACCACCAAAGTCTGAAGTATCTGTTTACTCAGCCAGACCTGAACCTCCGTCGGAGAGATGGATGGAGGCTATTGCGAACTTTGATTTGGGTATTTCCTATCGCCGAGCAAGGCTAATGTAATGGCTGATGCCTTGAGCATAAATCTTCTGCAACCACCTTGAGTTCACAAAGTTCAGCCCCCACTTGTTGAAGAATTCAAGCTAAACCTCCATATTGTGCCTCCGGATTTTTCGCTCCCCTCCTCGGAGTTCATAAGATGAATCTCCGTGTTGTTCCCCAGGGTTCCCTCTATACCTGGCTGTTGAACTCCGATCTCGTGGGCACCATAAAGACAATGCAGGATTTGACTCTGAAGTCTACAAGATTAAGCAAGACATCCAAAAGAAATCCCTCATCCTTCACTATTCTTGATGATGGCGCCTTGTACTTCAAAGGCCGCCTAATGGTGCCGTGTAAGAAGGAAAACCTGAATATGACTTCGAGAAGGTAATGAAAGAAGCTCATGATCGCCTCTATGTATCCATCCTGGCAGTACAAAGATGTATCAAGACATTAAATCGAGAGATTACGGTGGTCTAATATGAAGCAGGACATTGCTCGCTATGTTTACGAGTGTGGCGTTTGCCGTCGTATCAAAGCAGAACATCAAAGGCCTCTTTGGAACTCTGCAACCTATCTCTATTCGGAATGGAAATGGGACCATGTTGAAATGGACTTAGTCCTTTGGATTTCCCAAATCGCGAAAGGTAATGATGCTATTCTTGTCGTCATTGACGGCTTTCTAAAGTTGCTCATTTTACGGCGGTCGAAAAAACAATCACTGCTAGTGAGCTTGCGCTCTATATGTCGAAATTGTTTCACTTCACGGTATTCCTTGGTTATCGATTCGGACCGTGGCAGCTTATTCACTTCAAGATTACGGGCAAGTTTTCAAGAAGCTATGGGGACTCATTTATCTTTCGATCTGCTTTTCATCCATGATCTCAAGGGCAAGTCGAGCGTGTCAACCAAATTCTCGAAGACATGCTTGAGCTTGTGTCGTTCATTCGGCAAGAAATGGGAGGAATCTCTCCCGTATCTTGAGTTCTCTTATAATAATAGCTATCAAGCTAGTGCGAAGATGGCCCCCTTGAAGTGTTATATGGGCGAAAGTGCGAACCCCTACGAACTGAGTCGAAGCGGGGAGGCGTCCACTCTTGATCGGATATTATCCAACATGCGAAGAACAAGTCCGCATTATTCGCGAGAATCTCAAGACTGCTCGATCCGTCGGAAAAGTAATTATGACCGTCATCACAAAGACATGGTCTATCAACTTTGGCGAAAAGGCCTACCTTGGCGTTACACCAATGAAGGTGCTCACCGCTTGGGATCAAGGGCAAGTTAGCTCCTCGCTATATTGGCCCTTTCACTGTCTGGAAAGGCGTGGAAAAGTGGCTTATCAAGCTGGAGCTTCCGTCGAACCTTTCTCAAGTTCACGATGTGTTCACGTGTCCCAACTCCGGCGCTGCTTCAAGGACCCAATCCGAGCGATGGACCATGAAGTGCTCAATTGCAACAGGACCTCTCCTATAAAGAGCATCGGTCCATATTCTCGACCAAGCTGAGCGCCGCTGCGTCGAGGAAAGGCGATCAAGTTCCTCAAAGTCCGATGGTGAATCACTCTGAAGGCGAGGCCACACAGGAGCGAGGATCGTCTCTGAGATGAATATCCGCACTCTTTCCTTCTACCTCCTAAATCTGGGGCGAGATTTCTTGTAATGGAGGAGATTTGTAACGCCGGATGGTTATGCAGCAGTGATCACCTCGATTCTGTGCCCAAACCTCTCTTTGATTCAAACCGTTCTAAAACAAAATCAAAACTAAAACAAGCGATAAAAGTTTCAAAAACAAAATCTAAAATGTTAGGGGTTGTCTAAAATAGCTAACCTAATTATGGTGGGGTGCACTAATTTTTGTAAAATGCTACGGCATTTAAATAAACTAAAACAGAAAAAGAAAAATAATAAAGAAAAATAAAATAAAAGAGGGAAACCCCTGGCCCAGCCCCCCCCCCAGGCCCAGCCCCTGGCCCAACTCCCCCACAGGCGGCCCATCGGCCCGGCCGCATGACCACATACCCCCCCCCACCCCAGCAAACCCTAGCCGCCTCCCACCTCCCCCCCCCCCCCCCACCCCTCTCCCGTCTTGGATCTGGATCGGCAGACTCCAGACCAGTCGCCCCCGCGCCTCGCCCACCTGCATGTGGCCCCCCGCCCGCCCCCGGAACCCCCTCATCCTCCTCGCCTGCTGGGGTCCCTCCTCCCTCAAGTCGCCCCCAAGCGGGCACTTTCTGCTCCTTGTGGTGCCCCCTCCCGTCGCCCGGCCGTGAGCTTTCGCCCGCCCGCCTCCTGCGCCGGTCGTCCGGCCTCCACCGGCTCCCTTTGCCTAGTCCCGACCCCCCACAGGCCCTCTCTCTCCTCCCTCCCGAACCGCCCGTCGCCCGTGTCTCGTGCCAGCCCGACCCCCCATGGTCCACCCCTCCCCTCGCTCCCTCTCCTCTCCAGTCTGGCCTTGTAGCCCGTCGCCCGGCTCGTCGCCCGCCCCCCCAACGAGGCTCTTGCCCCCCCCCGTTCCCTCTCTTCTTCCCCCGTCGGCAGCGCCTCCGCCGCCCGGGCGCCACCCTCTGTGGCGCCCTTCCCCCGAGCCGCCCGAACCACCGGCCCCTTCAGCGCCCAGGGCCTCCCGTCGCCCGGCTCCACGCCCCCTCGCGCCCGTCGCTCGGCCCCGCCCCAGTGCTCGTCCTCCCCCCGTCAGGCAGACCCCACCCCACCTCCGTCGCCTCCTGCTGCTTTCGCCAGCCGGCCGGTCAGCGCAGTGGCTCGGCCCCCGACCGCCGACTTAGCCTCAGCGCCCCGGTCCCCGTTAGCCACAGGTTGAGCTTCGCCTGCCCACTTTGCCCATTCGCCCGATCCGTTTGCCCCTCGGGGCCACTTACATCTGGGCCCCAGCGCCCGAGCGTTTTATAAAAAGAAAAAGGAATAAAATAAATGAAATTAAATTAAACTAATTAACTAATTAATTAATTAATTAATTAATTGAGTAATTAATTAATCTAATTAGCTCTGAATTAATTAACCTAATCATTAATTAACTTAATTAAGTAATGTTAATTAAATCGATTAGGGTTATTAGTCATTAGTGAATGACATGCGGGACCCACATCGGGGTTGACTCGATCAACCCTGTTGACTCTTGATGTCGAGCATGACATCATCTTGATATCATAAATGCATTTTCGAAATTAATTAAATAATTAATTAAATTCAGAAATTAATAAAATCTTTTAAAATCATATCTTTTAATCGTAATCCGGTTAAAATATTTTCAACATGAAAGTTGCTCGAGCAGCGAGGCGAATCCGGATCGCGATCCGTTCGTCCACCACACACCTAACCTATCAGACCTGCAAACTTTCCTCTCGGTTCATCATCAGCGAGGCGTCCGGAGCAGGAGAACTTCGGATGTTTCCCCCTAACGATACCCCCTCATACCACGTTAGAACACGCCTAGCATCGCTTCTTGACATGTCATGCATCGATATGCATCTGTTTACTTTGTATTCATTGTTTCTTCCCCTCTTCTCTCCGGTAGACTACGAGACCGCCAGCTGCGGTGGCCGGTTCGACTACGGTGTTGCGACCCTCTCACTTGCCGAGCAACCAGGCAAGCCCCCCTTGATCACGGATATCGCCTACTCTTATCTACTTGCTTGCATTAGAGTAGTATAGCATATTCTTGTTTCGGATACTCCTATCTTTGTTGCATAGCTTTGTCCTTGTAACCATTGTTACCTTACACGCAAACCTGTATGCTTAGTATAGGATGCTAGAACTTTCATCTGTGGCCCTACTTTCTTGTCAAATGCGCGTGCTATACTATCGGGCGTGATCACTCGGGAGTTGATCACGGTATATACTATATACTTTATACATGATACATGTGGAGACTAAAATCGGGTCGGTGATGGAGCACCAGAGTGGATCTTTGTGGCGGGCGTCGGGGCAGAGTTGAGACCGCCTAGGAGAGAGGTGGGCTGGCCTGTTCGGCGTTCGCGGATACTGCTGCAACTTGCGAGGTCTTGGTATTTGATCTGAGTTGGCTCTGAGCTTATCGCACTAACCATCTCTGCGGGAGTAGTTATGGGTATCCGCGTCGTGGTATCAGCGAAATACTTGAGGCGTCGCTGACGGCGGCGGCGCGCGGATTGGGCTGGAGCGCTGATGGGCTGGAGTGCCTTCGGCCCGCGTCACATAGCGTGCTGGTGTGCTCGAGGCGATGGGCCCAGACCCTGGCGGCAGGTTTGAACCGGCGTGTTGGCCTCTGTTGTGCCTAGGTGGGGCTGCGGCGTGTTGATCTTCAGCGGCGGGCATGACCGAGAAAGTGTGTCCGGCCAAATGGGATCAAGCGTCTTTGGGTAAGATGGTGCACCCTGAAGTGATTAATCTATTGAATAGCCGTGATCTTGATGTGAGGGCGACTTGAGTTGTACCTTGAGCTTATGACAACTAGAACCGGATACTTGATAAAACACACCCTTCCAAGTGCGGATACAACGGTGGTCGCTCTCGCTCGGGGATATGGCGGGGATCGCGGGTAGGATTATTGCTATATGATGTTACTTGGAGGACTTGATTGCCCTCCTCCTACTGTTGCAAGACGGTGTCGAAGCGTAGTCTTCGTTAAGACTAACTATCCCCTCTTATTACGGCATTACTGCGATTCGGTCCACGATATGGCCCTTTACACATATATCCATGCATATGTAGTGTAGCTCCTTGCTTGCGAGTACTTTGGATGAGTACTCACGGTTGCCTTGTTCCCCTTTTCCCCTACCTCTACTCGATTGCTGCAACAGACGATGGAGCCGAGGGCAGCGCCACCGTCGATGGCGACTACTACTGGAGGTGCCTACTACTACGTGCAGCCTGCGGCGGCGACCGGGAGTAGCTAGGAGGATCGAGGCGAGGAGGCTGCTCCTCTTCGTCTGTATCGGTTTGTGCTAGCCATCTTATGGCAACTTGTTTAACTATATGCGTACTCAGATATTGTTGCTTCCGTGACTCGTCTATGATCGAGCACTTGTATTCGAGCCCTCGAGGCCTGGCTTGTATTATGATGCTTGTATGACTTATTTTATTTGTAGAGTTGTGTTGTGATATCTTCCGTGGGTCCTGATCTTGATCGTACACATTTGCGTGCATGATTAGTGTCGATTGAATCGAAGGCGTCACCGATAGTATGTCTATTATTCTTGGAAGACCCTTTTGAATCTGCGAGGGGCTATTATTGATTGCAACAAGGGCAATGTCACTTTTCATGTTAATAGTACTGAGCATCGATACACTTTCAGAAACAACCTCAAGTTCATAGTATCAACTCTATTGGAAAAATTCCATCGATTATCTTTGGAGGTTTTGAATTTCCTCTTCCTCTTGTCAAAAGAAATATGATATTCTTGTTATTGGGGATGTGCATATCCCGTTGAGGTAACATTGTGTTACTCGAAATTTCTCGGTTTCATGCGATTGAATGAGTTTGTTAACAAGACCTGATCAACCTTGTTAGTGGATTCCTTTTGATGAGCATGAGATGGATGAAACTAGAAGGCACAATATACATACCTTTTTCTACTTTACATTATTTAGTTGAAACAAAGTAAAATAGTATTTTCTGTCATTTTCTGATTTATCCATGCAATATAAAAATACCCGAAAATAAAAGTTCTCCAAATGCCACGAAAATGGAATATGATTTTTTCTAGAATATTTGAGAATATCGCTGAGAACACAGCAGGGAGCAAGCACACAGACACGAGGGTCGAGGCGCCCCCCTATAGGCGCCCCCTACCTCGTGGGCCCGCGGTGGCTCCCCTCCACTTATTCCTGCACCCACACACTTCTTCTTCCTCCCAAAATATCACCATCCAGCTCAAGCACGAGTTCTAGCTCATTTTGCTGCAATTTTGATCTCCTTGCTCAAAGCACCTCTCACAAAGCAGCTTGGGGATTGTTCCTTGGTATGTGACTCCTCCATTGGTCCAATTAGTTTTTGTTCTAGTGCTTTATTCATTGCAAATTTGTGCTGCCTAGGTGACCATGTTATTGAGATTGCATGTCAAATTTGTATGGTTCCAAGTAGTTCTAATGCATGATATAGGCTCTAGGCACTTGTAGGAGTAGTTGCTATCAATTTTGTTGAGCTTGGTTCACTTTTATTTAAAGTTAGTAAAATTTCAGAATTTTTCAGAAAATAATGAAGAGATTTTGAGGGCTCATCGAGCGAAGCTCGAAGGAAAAGCCAAATGAAGAAGCACATAGGCCCAAATATAATCTTCCTACTTTTGTGAAGGTTGACGATGTGAATGGCCTTCGATGATTTCTTGAGAGAAGCGGGATTTACAATGAATTTTATGAATTGGCTGAGAATGCAAGCCTCACCGACTTCCTCCGCGACCTTGCGAATAGTATCTCTTACTCACCAATACTTTTGTGCAAAACTTCTACTATTATCCTAAGAAATACCTCCTTGGTGAGTTTCATTTATATGATGTTGTTAAGAAGATGCCACTAGATGAATCTTGCAAGGTTTGCAAAATACCTTTTGAGGGTAGTTTAGAGGAACCACATCGTAAAGATATAGGCGGGTTTATTGACACTATTACTATGGAAACTAGGAAGGTTTCGATGCAAGAATCAATAGCATACATTTTCCTATTTTCGCTACTATGCCATATTTGCTAGTCGTTTGCTTAATTGGTGGCATGACAGCTGTGGAAACCTTAGTGTTCTGATATTATCATTTTGTTCCATGGTTTATTCTGCGATAACACTTTGTTAGTATGGGCGGTATTATTGCTAAGCGGTTAAGTTTGAACCGTACAAAGGCCCCATCTTTGGAGGTATTTATGCTTCACACCTTGCTGCACATTATAACAAACCTATTAGGCACTATGAAAAAGAAGAAAAATTGCTGCCCAATGCTTATTTGGATTATAAGAGTATGGTAGCGCATGACTTTATTGTTAAGAATAGGAAGGGCTCTTAAATACAAATTATTCTTTGATAAACATCACCTGAGACTATTACCTTGCCTGCTCCTCCTTGTTTAATTTATCTACAGGTGCGTATCTCGTTCAGTTGGCGGCCCTCCGCCTCTGGAACCCTACACCAACCACGGGCGGAACCACAATTTGAGCCTCCTGACGGTCTAATTACGGTGGGATCCGGAGATGATTACCAACCAGTGGAGTCGAGTCCTCTTCATCTCGATCGACCCGCGGATATCCATGAGGCCATCATGGCAATAAACCAACAGGCCAAAGCCTAAGCTTGGGGAAATCATTCCCACCGACATTACATTCATGTTTACACACTCATTGCGGATGTCGGTGCTCATACTCTTTCATTTTATTATCCATGCTAGCTTATTTTCCTATTCTCGCTTTCTTCTTGTGTGTTTGATAAACTTTAAGAAAAATATTAGTTGTAGCTTTAGCTAGTTTACTTTTCTTCTTTGTAGTGGTAATAATTAAAAAAAAACCCAAAAGATTTCATGTTCTTCTTTTTGCTTGTTGGGAGCTTTCCGTGTAAATAGTTTTATTTCTTTTCTTTGAAATTCGATAGGAAGACCATAATTAAATTGTTGAGGTGGTTCTTATATGCATTATTGTTGATTTAACCAAGAGCCCATATTGCTTTGTCTTCTCCTGTTCATTGAATGCCCGTAGATTCCAGCTTAGTCCAATGCACATGCACTCTTATTATTATTCACATCGTTCGGTTCGTGCAAGTGAAAGGCAATTATGACGATATATGATGGGTAGTTGAGATGAGAAAAGCTGGTATAAACTTCGACCTCTCTTGTTTTTGTAAATATGATCAGTTAAGAAGTGCAACTATCCTAGGTGGTTTTGGTAATTCATAACAACATATAGCTCATTGAGCTAATGCTATTCAAGACAAATATTTCAGGAAAGCTCAATGAATGGCATGGCATGGATGATGAAAGTGGATCCTCAAAATATTAAGGACAAAGGATTGGCTCAAGCTCAAAAGCTCAAGACTCTACATTTTACATTTTAGTGATCCAAGATCACAATGAGTCTATAGGAAAAGCCAATACTATCAAGGAGGGATGAGGTGTTGCTTAATGAGCCTCTTGCTTCATGTGCTTAGTGATATGCTCCAAAACCCTCAACTACCTTCTCACATCCACATATGACCTAAACCTAAAGTCAAAATCGATCCTACCGATTCTTTCTATCCGGCACCACCGAGTTCAAATGTCATAGCCACTACCACAAACCCTAGGCAAATCGGTTTCACCGATAGGGATCTCGGTCTCACCGAGATGGGATTGTAATCTCTCTATTTCCCTTCGTAATGTTTTGGTCTAACCGAAGTGAGTGATCGGTCCCACCGAGATTGCAATGTATACTCTCTGTTTCCCTTTCGTAACATTTCGGTCTCACCGAAAGAGCGAATCGGTCCCACCGAGTTTACGACCAACTCTACGGTTAGCTAATTACCAAATCGGTCTCACGAGTTGTATGTCAGTCTCACCGAGATTACGTTATGCCTAACCTAACCATATCGGTCCTACCGAGTTGCATGTCGGTCCCATCGAAATCACTAACGGTCACTAGGTTTACGAATCGGTCCGGCCGAGTTTGTTGATTCGGTCCCACGAGTTTGGTAAATTGTGTGTAGCAGTTAGATTTTTGTGGAGGCTATATATACCCCTCCACCTCCTCTTCATTCGTGGAGAGAGCCATCAGAACAAATCTACACTTCCAACTTACAGTTCTAGAGAGAACCACCTACTCTTGTGTTGAGGCCAAGATATTCCATTCCAACCACATGAATCTTGATCTCTAGCCTTCCCCAAGTTGCTTTCCACTCAAATCTTCTTTCCACCAGATCCAAATCCTATGAGAGAGAGTTGAGTGTTGGGGAGACTATCATTTGAAGCACAAGAGCAAGGAGTTCATCATCAACACACCATTTGTTACTTCTTGGAGAGTGGTGTCTCCTATATTGGCTAGGTGTCACTTGGGAGCCTCAGACAAGATTGTGGAGTTGAACCAAGGAGTTTGTAAGGGCAAGGAGATCGCCTACTTACGTGAAGGTCTACCGCTAGTGAGGCAAGTCCTTAGTGGCGGCGGCCATGGTGGGATAGACAAGGTTGCTTCTTCGTGGACCCTTCGTGGGTGGAGCCCTCCGTGGACTCGCATAGCCGTTACCTTTAGTGGGTTGAAGTCTCCATCAACATGGATGTACGATAGCACCACCTATCGGAACCACGACAAAAACATCTGTGTCTCCAATTGCGTTTGAATCCTCCAAACCCTTCCCTTTACATTCTTGCAAGTTGCATGCTTTAATTTCCGCTGCCTATATACTCTTTGCATGCTTGCTTGAATTGTGTGAAGATTGTGACTTGTGCAAAGATAGCTAAAATCTGCCAAAGTCTAAAATTGGGAAAAGGTTAAGTTTTAATTGGTCAAGTAATCTAATCACCCCCCCTCTAGACATACTTCAAGGTCCTACAAGTGGTATCAGAGCTTTGGTCTCCATTTGCTTTGATTTCCATAGCTTTTGGTGGTCATAGCCTTGGTTTCACAACCTAGGAGAGTATGGCGTCTAGCGAGGAAATTATCACCGTGAGGTCCTTACTTTCATGGCACTAATTTTGCTAGTTGGAAGCATAAGATGAAAATGCATATTCTCGGACATAACCCCGCCGTTTGGGCTATTGTGTGTATTGGCTTGCAAGGTGAATTCTTTGATGGGAGAGAACCGAACCGTGAAGCTAACACGGATGAGTTGAAGATGCTGCAATACAACGCTCAAGCTTGTGATATCCTCTTCAATGGCTTGTGCCCCGAAGAATTCAACAAAATCAGCCGTCTTGAGAATGCAAAGGAAATTTGGGATACTTTGATTGATATGCATGAAGGTACCGACTCCGTCAAGGAATCCAAATTGGATGTGCTCCAAAGTCAGCTCGACAAGTTCAAAATGAAGGATGGTGAAGGTGTCGCTGAAATGTACTCTAGGCTTGCTCTTATCACAAATGAGATTGCCGGCTTAGGAAGTGAAGAGATGACCGACAGATTCATCATCAAGAATATCCTAAGAGCATTGGATGGAAAATATGATACGGTGTGCACATTGATCCAAATGATGCCAAATTACAAAGATCTCAAGCCAACGGAAGTCATTGGAAGAATTTTTGCTCATGAGAAGTCACTCAAGGATAAGGAGGAACTTCACAGCAAGTCAAGTGGTGCGTACAAAGCCTCATGTGAAGCCCCACATCATCAAGTGAGAAACAAACCTTCAATGAAGAATTGAGCTTAATGGTGAAGAACTTCAACAAATTCTACAAGAGTAGAAGCAAAGAAAAAGCTCTAAGTCAAGGTCCTACAATGACAAAAGATCTTCTAGTCGAGGCGCAATTGCTACAATTGTGGGAGACCGGACACTATTCAATGAGTGTACGACACCCTACAAAGAAGAAGATTCTCCAAGAGAAGAATAAGTAGAAGAAGAATCACCACCAAGAGAGAGAAGGAGTAGATATGATCGTTATGAACGAAGACCCTCACGGAGAAGCAAGGACTCGGAAAGGAAGGACAAGTCATCAAAGAGCTACACAAAACAAAGACATCAAGCTCATGTTGGTGAATGGGTATCCGGATCCGACTCCGACAATCACTCCGAGAGAAGCTATCACTCCGACTCCGAATACACTCAAGATGAAGGTGTTGCCGTTCTAGCACTTGTGTCAACCAACTCCTACGACATATTTGATTCACCAAATGAAGGAATTGGAAGATGCTTCATGGCCAAAGGTCCTAAGGTAACACACCCCGAGTATGTTGATTTTAATAGTGATGAAGATGACTTGTTAGGTGATGATGATTTACTTGTTGACAACTCTAGTGATGAATACTATGATGAAGCGTCAATTAATCATGCTAATCAAGATGAAGCGAATGACAATGATAAGGAGAAGATTGAGCTACTAACTAAAGAACTAAACACTCTTAAGTTAGCTCATGAAACTATCTTGAAGATCATCGAGAACTTTTAAGGGCTCATGAGAAGTTAAGCTTTGAAAAGCTCAATCTTGAGCAAGAGCATGAGTTCTAAAGCAATCAATGATGATCTTAAATGAAAAGTTCTTCTTACATTGCCAAGCGTTTACTCTTATCTACTTACATGCCTCAAGTCAAGTCTAGTAACAAGAACAAGAAAGATTCTTCCTCTAGTAGTAACAATAACAATGCTAAATCCAATATTGTTGCTTCTAGTAGCTCTCTTGATTCCACTAATGATTCTCTTAGCCAAGTTACACTTGAGCAAGAAAACAACTTATTGAAGGGAATTATAGCGAAAGGTGTGTACAAGAGCCTTGCGGGAGTAAGCAATTTGAGGAAATTATGCATAAGCAAGGAAGGCATCGGAAGAATCAAGGTGTTGGTTTTGAGCGAAAGTTCAATGCAAATGGAGTAAGTGGGAAGAAGATCAATACCCCAAGACAAAGTTTGTTCCTCAACAAGAGAAGTATGATCCTACTTCCTTCAAGGAACACAAGAACAAGATGATCTTCCACCACAAGACCACAAGAACAAAGGCAAGGACAAGCTTCAAGAGGAGATTGATGCATTTGAAGAAGCACCTAAGGCCTTGGTCAAGTGGGTTCCCAAGACTACGTCAAGTTCTACATCATCAAGTACAACTACTACACCAAGGATTCCCATCAAGATGATGTGGATCGAAGAAGAAGAACTAGAGAGTTCTTGAGGTGACTCGCCAACATTCTTCACTCATAGCATTATGGCAAGGACAAGTGCAATCATCTTCCATATCTTGCACTAGTTCAAGGAGTCACAAACCCTCATGTTGGTAAGGCAAGAGACAAGGTAACCTAATGTTTTCATGGACATCATCTTGTGTGTGCATCACTCTATGTCTATGGATATACTTGTTTGTTCCTTGTGGGACTAACCCATGTAGGTATTGAAAGTGCAACTCACTCCAAAGGATTGCTCCAAAGATCTACATCAACATTGAGCATCCACATCTTCAACACCTACATGAAGTCATCATCGACAAAACCCAAGGTTAGTTCATCCCTCTAAGGGGGATCTCACATCTAGGGGAGCTTAACTCTAAAATTGAGTCAAAGCAACTCTAATGATGTGAACACATAAATGCTTTATGTAAAGTGGTAACCCCACTTGAGCTTAAGCGATGAGTATGACCTATGATCAAATGTTCTCATTTGACTCCTAAATCAATATACTCATATATAGATGACCTAGTCATAGCCAATTGTTTGATAGATGCTAGAATTGGTTGTGAATGCTTTGTCACATATTTCATTTGTCATTTTATTGTGTGAGCATGTTGGTTGCATATTTTACTCATTGAGGACATCCACTTGTTGTTTTGATTGATTGGTTTCTTTTTCTTTGGCCAAGTGGATGGACAAGAATGCCTAAGAACCTTCTCTAGCTATCTATGCTTTTCTCGTCTCAAACTCTATTCATGCTACATCACAAAATTTTATCAAGTCGATTAGAACCACTCGTGTGAGGAGCACTTTCGGAGTCCCGATTCGTCATAGACTTAAACTTCCAAAACTTCTTTGTGCTTTTCGGTTACGACGATTCATCCATTTCGGTCATCTGAGAGATCACTAAGTCGATCTAAGTTTTCATCTCGGTGCAACGATTTGAACTTCGGTCACACGAGTTCTTTTATGCTGATAGCGATTATGCATCTCGCTGCCATCGAGTTGTTCCACTCGGTCACCAAACGATGTCGGACTATATATTCTCACGGGCAAATTTTGGAAAACTTTCTCGAAACTCTTTGCCACGCATAGCTCGCTCTGCCTACAAGGTCTCCGGATCGTCGACTTCGTGCCAGCCACCTCACGTCGTTGGTCTCACTTGCCCGTCAGCGGTTTCATCTCGGCCGTTGCCGCGTAGCGAGTTCACCGCCGAACTAGGGTATGAACTCGATCCGAGTGCTATCCTTGTCGATTCTCAGCACATTGTGTTCATTATGCTTCTTGCCACAATTGAAACACCTCTATCCGATTAAAACAATCCTTAGAATAGGTGTGATTGAAAATTTAGGGTTAGGTTTCATGAAACCATCTCGGACCCACCGAGTTGAAAAACTTCGGTCCCACCGATTCGGCTAACGCCATTGCACTAGTAACTCTCGTCGGAGAAATTGCTAATCGGTGTGACCGATTTTAGAACTTTTCTGAAACCCTAGCAGGTCTCGGTGCCACCGAACTGTGACTCGGTCGGCCAAGTTCACTAGTTTAGGTTCAAAACTGCCCGGTATCATCGAGTTTGAAAATCGGTAGATCCGAAATGCTTCTGTGGAAAACTAAAACTAAGTTTTTGAATAACTTTTGCAAAATCTCTGCATTTTGTGATATTCATCACTCTATCTCATCAATAACTATTCACGAATTCGTGATCGATGTTTTGCGGCATGTCGGACCAAAGTGATAGTCAAAAGCAGGGAAGAAGCGATTCACATGGTGAGGAACTAGTCCCTCCGGCAGCTCGAGATGAAGGAAGCAAAAGCACTCCCGACAATTTGCCCAAAGCTGCCACCGGGACAAGGAAGAAGAAGACCTCACGATCGAGGATGAGGATTATGTGGCGATTGAGGATGATTCTAGTTCAAAGAAGAAAGTGCTCAAGAAGAATCAGCTCACTTACGATAAAGCCAGAATGAAGATCAAAAGGCTGCGGAAGACAACCAATGTCTAAAGCCGAGTCTCCTCAAGCATCTTTGGAATCCCAACCCAAAGACTGCTGAGAAGGAAAGAAAAGGAAGGAAAGGGTCAAAAGACCATGGCAGTGTAACATCCCAAATTTTCAATTTGGAATGTTATACATGAAACATCATGCATATAATATTTTGTTGCATTTTGCTAGATCCTAGAAATTCTACACAACTCAAGGACCCACTGAGAGAGTTGGGGATTTACGTTATTTTCATATTGAGTTTTCTCAAATTTTGAAAATAGGATCATTTGATTTTAATTATTTTATCTTCAATTATTTCTACTATCAAAATATGAGAGAGAATAAAATGACTTTCCCAAAATAAAGAAATAATGAAGATTTAATAATAAAATCAAATAAGATTTTATTTTGGAGTTTTAAGCCTTTTTATTTGAATTTAGGAAAATGCTCGTTTTTCAAAATTGCATTTAGGCCCCAAATAAATGTCCAACTAGTTAAAACGATTTTAGAAGCGGGAAAATTATTCGAGATTTTTGGAGTCCGTTTAGTATTTCTTTATATTTTCCTTGGCGGAATTATATTAAAAAAGCAGCAACCGACCTTAGGCGTGCCAGCGGGACTCCGCTCGGGGGCACTATATATACGCGCCCGCCTTGGCGCCCCAGGCCGTCACGCCGCCGCCTTTGACCCAGCCCATGCCGGCCACCCATGCAAAACCTAACCTAGCCCCTTGCGCCGCCATGCCGTACGCCGCCACCGGACCCACTTGCCGCCCACTCGCGGTTTCCGCCGCCCGAGGATTCGCCGTCGCCTAAATGGCAATGCCGCCGGTTTTAAAACAAGCGGTTTTCTTTAGTTTATTTTCATTTTTTAGTTTTGTTTTTTAGTTTGGTTTTTCGGTTTAGGTTAATTAGCGACGTTAGATTCGTTTGTTCGTTTTAACGAGCAGCGTTCGTCGATTAGTTTAGTTAACGAGCGTTAGTTCGTTAACCCGTTAAATCATTTTCTTTTTCTCGGATTTAATCCAGCGATTTCTTGATCGCGATTCCTAATCTGATTTTTGTTTTAGTATAACTTTTAAGCTCGATTATCGAATCGGTGATTCAAAGCGCTTAGAGTTTCGTCTAGAAAACCTCTTTCCAAATAACCAACTTAAACAAGTTTTTGCTTATGTAAAATTTGACTTAGATTCAGATTAGTAAAAGGAGCTGTTTTTCTTCCGCGTTTGACTTTTCGTTGCTTTGTTTGATTTGATTCTTTTTGCAAACCGGAGTTCTTAAGTTGAACTATCTGGTTAGATCTTCTATTTGAGTTTTACTGTGCATTAGATGAGTATTTATTGTATGCTTGTTTGTTTTTATGCGATAGAATACACGGAGTCGCCGCGTGTTACTTCGAGTCTCTAGGTTTCGCGGATCATCAGCAAGGCAAGTAACACTTTGATCATACCTTTTCTACTACCCATTTTTTATGCATTAGATCTATCCTCAAACATTTGCATGATTAGGATCTAATTAAATTGTGGGTTTCGGGAAGTAGTTGAGGTAGTACCTATTACCTGTTTATTATCAAACCCTTGGGAGTTACTTCTACGTTTGCTTATTATGCCATGCTATGCAAGTAGACGTGGATTGGGTGAGTGTATCGATGATAGATGTGAGATTGTTAAATTAATGGTTTATTTAAGGTGGCAACTTAAACACACATCTGGGTGGATTGAGGCACTGGTTTCCATCGGAGACTTACTGTATTTCTTGGACCGCCACCCGGGCCCAAAGGGATCATGAGATTATTCAAACTAGAAACTTCCGTGTGCAGCCACAAGCCATTATGGGCTCTGGCATAGTTGATTAAGTTGTGCCAACTCTTACAGGTGTAGACTAGCAGATGTAGGGAAAGTAGGTGTGCGGTCTACCCACATGTAAGGTGCTAAGCGCTTAGAAAGGCGTGTCTCGGTCATCCGTTTCTCAAACATCATGTAGTCTTGAGAAATCCAGCGGAGGCGATCGAGTCTTGTGGGGAGAAGTGCAAACCTCTGCGAGTGTATAAACTAAGCATGGTTAGCCGTGTCCCCGGTTATGGACATCTTGAGTATCTAGTACTTGGATATCATGTGAATCTCATCATGTTACTTCTAAATTAATATTGTTGGGTTTTAGTGAGTACTTTTAATCGGGATTGAGAATGCATCAACCATTCTCAATGTTTAACAACCACCATGATAGTTAAACAAATTTATTCCTTTGCGATAAGGAAAAATTGGCTTTACATAAGCTGTAACCATAGAGCTTTCCACCAGCCATATATGCATGTAGTATAGGCTTATTATTCCATTATTCTCTATGTGTTACATTGCCGGCATATTCCATGTCTTTGCCCATTTCGGGCTACAGCGTTTCATGTTCAGACTTTTGAACTGACAGTAAGATGCTTATGTCGTGGTTCTATACTCGATGATGCCGTTGGAGTTGATGGACTCGCTTATTCTTCCAAGACTTAAGATGTTATCGTATTTAGATGGTGAGGAGTCTGGACTGGGGGTGTCGGATAGCGAACTATCATCTTTGGCGGACTCTAGACTATGAAGATACAAGATTGAAGACTTCGTCCCGTGTCAGGATAGGACTTTCCTTGGCGTGGAAGGCAAGCTTGGCGATCTGGATATGTAGATTTCCTACCATTGTAACCGACTACTGTGTAACCCTAACCCTATTCGGTTGTCTATATAAACCGAAGGGTTTTAGTCCGTGAGGATGAACAACAATCATACCATAGGCTAGCTTCTGGGGTTTAGCCTCTCGATCTCGTGGTAGGTCTACTCTTGTACTACCCATATCATCAATATTAATCAAGTAGGGTAGGGTATTACCTCCATCGAGAGGGCCGAACCTGGTAAAACATCGTGTCCCTTGTCTCCTGTTACCATCCGCCTAGGCGCGCAGTTTGGGACCCCCTACCGAGATCCGCGGTTTGACACCGACATTGGTGCTTTCATTGAGAGTTCCTGCGTATACGTCACCTATAGGCCGATGACTCCTTCAATCATCGACAGCAGCGCATTCGGTGAGACTTTTCTCCCGGACAGATCTTCGTATTGGCGGCTTTGCTGCTGCGGGCAATTCGCTAGGCCATCTGGGCGGATCGGCTTCGCCCACAGCCATCGGGTCAGATTTGGAAAGCTTGAACTATCGGCCGATGTCGCGCGTGGACTTGATCTTGACGGATTGAGCCACGGCGAAGCGTGCCGCCTTTGTCTCGATGGAGTGCGATCTAGCTCTGCCGCCGAGCGATTGCCACTGAGGCCGCACGGTGCCGCTCGACCCTTAATCCGGGCGGTTTCACCGATCGAGGGCGGTTGGTTGGACACCGCCTCGAGGCTGAAATCTCTGGCGATTGAGCCGAACACCATCCATCCTTTGCAAAGCTCGTGACTCCAGTGCGGACTCCTTCCGGACTCCGAACCTCAGCGCCCCCGCGATCGAATCCGACTGGCGCGGTTATGGAGTTCACCGCGCGGACATCTTTCGGCCTTTCGCCCTTTGGCGATATCTGAACTCATTAAAGTCTCTCTCTTTTCAGAGCCCTGGCGAACTACGGTCGGAAGGTTGAGATCCGGACAATGAAGAAATTCAACGCCCACCCACCACCACATTGTAGCCTTGTCGATGACTTAGCAGACATGCTCGACTTGACTCCAAGGACATCGGCGATATGGATGGCGGCCGGAGATGACCAGAACCAGCGCCCACGGGGCCTGGATGGCCACCTCAACTACGATATATATGGTGGACCCACCTAAGGGAAGCGATAACGAGGAGCGGCGAGGCGCTGTGAAGAAAATTCCCTCGGAAGCGATCAAGCGGCGTGGCGCCGATCAAACCCACCTCAACAAAGATAAGCGCCCACAGACCCAGCCATAGAGCAGGGTGAGCCGGCCGGCAGCGAACATGCCATTGAGCAACCATCCGAGCAGGCCAACTTGGACAAACAACCCGTCCCAGCCAAGGACAACAGTCCGGGACGATCTCACGCCGGACCGTCATTGGATCGAAGAACCTCCACAAGAGCTCCTTGCTCTGCGCGTGGCTTGAAAAAGCGGCGAGGCTCGAGCGGCGGAAGGCGCACTCCGAATGAGATGGAGTAAATTACTCAACACTCTGAGACAAATATGGCGGCGACCACCAAGCAGAAACTACCCAAAGCGCAAACTACTGCCCGAATTCGATGAGGAGGCCGTGAGCCCCCCGATCAAAAAACAAAGAGGCGGCGGGTCGGATGAAGCGACCACATGGCAAACATAAATGACAAGCGGCACCGCACCTGGCCCGACGCGATCGGCGCAAGGATTCGCACCAAAAGGATGGCCCGATTAGATCTATCTACGGGCCAAGGAAACAAGTTACGGCGAGCAATACAACACGTCAAATATCCGAATATCACGGCACACCCAAATACGAGCGTCGCGCACCCTCTATGTTTCACCGATGAGTCTTTGGATCATGAATTTCGGTGAGGATTCAAGCCGTAAACATAGAGGCATCTGACGAAGCAACAGACCACAGATGCGGATTGAGGATTATATCCTCCACATACACATGGCGGAGGAGATGATCTCACGCCATAAAATACCTACCCCTCAAGCTCAAAGGGCCAGCCCGGCATTGGCTTAAAAGCCTCCTCGAAAACACCATTGGTAGTTGGGAAGAGCTTGAGGATGCTTTTGGGCCAATTTCGAGGAACCTATGCCCGACCTCCGGACCTTGAGCGACCTAAGTCACATAACCCAGACACAGGAGAGTCAGCTCGAAAATTCAGAACAGGTTCCTCACCAAAAGAACCAAATAGTCGATTGTCCGGACAAAAGCCTTAGCAGCTTTTAAACACAACGTCAGGGGCGAATGGCTCTTGAGACACCTTGGCCAGGAAAAGCCAAGAAAAATGGCCGCACTAACAAGCCTCATGACCCGCTTTGCGGCGGGAGAGGATAGCTGGCTAGCAAGATGCAGTACCGACAACCCAAAGTACATCGAAGTCAGGGATGGGAATGGGAAACCACTACGCAAGCAAGGACCAGCGCCGTATTAAGGAACGGTCCAAAGAGCGGCGATCAGCATGGATTCAAAACCTCACGGCGGAACAATAAAAAACTGCCCCTTAAGGACAATAGCGATGAGCTATCCAACTCAAACAAAATCTTGGACAAGATATGCCAAATCCACATACTCGGGAAGCACGCAAACCATACCCACAGAGATTGTTGGGTCTTCAAGCGTCCGGCGAGACTCAACGCCGAACACAAGGGGCTCGACACACCAAGTGAGGATGATGGCGAGCAGCACCAAGCGAGCCCGAAAACAAAAGAATTTCCCACAAGAGGTCAAAACAGTAAACTTACTTCAAGTAACAAAGGGAAAAGCAAGCGGCACCCATTGAATTCGCGCCGCACAATCTACCCAGTGAGTCCCAACACTGGTTGTCAAAACCAATTACCTTCGACCATCGGGACTACTCCAAAAGTATCCGGAATGCAGGATGGACTGCCTTGATACTAGAACCTATAATCGACGGTCTTCAATTTACGCAAGTCCTAATGGACAGCGGCGATGATTTAAACACTGCTATGTCGGGACACAATCCATAACATGGGGATAAACCCAAACAGGATTAGCCATAGCAACACTTCCTTCAAGGAATAATGCGAGCACATATGCCCATTATGCGGGCTCCCTACTATTTGAAGTTATGTTGGCTCACCCGACAACTTCCGTCGGGAAAAGTTGGTCTTCCACATCGCCCCATTTAAAAGTAGCCATCAAGCACTCTTTGGGAATGAAGCTTCGCCCTTTTGCATAATCCGCATTATGCATCTCTTAAACTTAAAATGCCGGTCCACGAGGCATCATTTCATTAAAGGGAAGCTCGTGTGTCCTCAAGGAAAGAATGTGAGACTGCCTTAACAGCCTCACACTAATACGGCCTTGCGGCCAGCGTCTAAGCAGGTCGTTCGGACCCCGGACACGGTTAGGCGAGTCGGCATAAATAAACATGATGCTTACTAGCCGCGTACCTCCCTTACAAGGGCTCACGCATGTACAACAAGAGAAATAAAGCTCAATTTTACTCATTTTTGAATCATACTCTATTTTATTTCCAATTACATTTTAGCGATCTTTTTCAAACTAAGTTCCTCTCTTTTACGAGATGAGCGCCGTGCTATACATCGAGATCTGGCTGCATAGCGGAACACGGTATGCGAGCGTGCAGCGAGGACCCGTTGCAAGGATTCTTTTCAGATTAAGACCTTACGTAAACCTTTTCATCATCTCTTGTTGTTACTCATCCCCGATCTCTTATTATAACCGAGGAGGAGGCTGGCGTTTTGGCATCGGCGCGTCGAGATGTTTGCGCATACACGGACACGAGGGCTTGTTACCAAGGGCATTGTTGACCCGCTTTATAAAAGACCGAATACCTTAGGGAGTGTTCGGCGTCTCGAGTTAGGCCTTATATGCATCAGCTCGAATCATGTCTTTGGTCAAATGTTGGGTTTGCCGCTCTGTGTTTTGCTGCCTTACGTTCCGTTCTATCGGCTAAGCGGCACGGGGAGAACTCTGCGATTGTGCCCGGTTTGGCGAGCGAGCACCTCGATGAAAGCGGCTTGTTGTCATGATATAGCGAGACTGGTCAACCACTCGATGACTCACGGAATGTTTAGAATTCCTCGCATTAACGAAGGACCGTTTTCGGTCGAGCACATCGCACCGAATTCGGGAAGTGCGGTGCCCGGGGGCTATATAGTAGCCCCACCATGCCGAACTCCTATGGCTAAGTGAAAGTGATAAAGCATTATAGTCGGTTGCCTAGTTTGCTCGCTACCACCTCCTTTATAGGACCAAGGCGTTGGATTAAGTGTGAAAGCGCGACTTCTTTGCAAACACCCCGCACTATGTGCGTGAAATGAAGCGAAGCTGCCATCTTTCAAAGTTATATACATATATACATCAACGGCGCATACGGAGGTAGTTTACTACTTGAAGGCACAAGTATAAAAGCTCTTACATTAAATTGAAATGTTGTTTCATAAAATTATACATGTCATTCAAACATAACATCCTTGAACACTGCGTCTCTATTAAGCGGCGCCCGGAAGAACTTCCTCAAAATAGCGCTTGGCGGCACTTTCATTTGCCGTCCGAATCGAGGGCATAATATAGCTCTTCCCTTTTGTGCCTTGGCCTCGGAAGTGCTCAATCGCGTCCGCGGCGCTTCGCCACTAAGTCCAGATAAGCATCCTCCGAACTCCACATCTTGTCCAGCGGGCATACTTTGGATCCGTATATTTCCTCCGCTTGGCGAAAGCGGTTTCGACATAATATCCCAGCTGACTCAGCTCCTCCTTGGCAGCTATCATAGCGGAGCAGGGCATCCTTGGATTGGCGGTGGCCTTTTCCAGTCCTCTTGTTCCTCTTGGCGTTCTTTTTCAAAAACCTCGCAGCGGTCGGTAGTATTCTTGATTTGAGGCCGTCGGCCATTTCCTCTTTGCTTGGCGGTGAGCAACCCGTTGACCTTCAGCTCTTGGCCGCCTTTAAAGCGGCGCATTACTCTTTCGGGCTTGCTCTTTAGCTCGGGCAAGTTCGCCGCAGCCTCTCCACAGCAGCGGCACCGTCGCATCAAAAGCATACAAGTAGTAAGGCATGGGCGTCAAGCTCCCTTACGGTGTCCGCGAATCGCATACCTTGTGACTCGTCAAACCATTTATTGAGCAGCGCGATGTCCGCATCCGCCTCGTCAAGTTGCCGCTTTAGTTCGGCAAATTCATCGATCGGCTATACCACGGGCGCCCGCCACCTACATAGGAGCGATGACATGTTAATCTGAGATTATGATCCTCGAAACGACGCTGTCGGTTGTGACGACATCCGAGTCTCGGGGCTACTATCTATCGAGCGCATTCTATATGCATAAGCGTCATAAGGTACATCATTTTTTCGTACCTCAAACCCGTCGGTAAACTTACGGCGGCTTCATGCAATCCGCTCTCGGCGGATGCAATTCTTTCAATTACCGTAGCCATTAGCGCGCGGTGATCTTCTGAGATATCGCTTCGCCCGGCAGGTCCTTCAGCTCCTCCGACCTTGCGCCCGATTGGCGCCGGACCGTCGGCCCGCGGACTTCGAAACTCTCCGTGGCGACACTTGGTAGTCGCCTCGCCGCGAAAGCGCGATAGGTGGGCGTTCGCTCTCTATCATCTCGGACGAAGATCCCCGAGCGAGCTCTGCTGAGAAGTGAGATCCGAACTACAAGGTACAATTTCGGTTATCTTCACAAATAAATACAGGGATGTTCTTTATTCACAGGCCCCTTCTTTTACTTACGGCTCATTTGGAGGCTGATCCCTTGGAAATAGTGCGGCTGGGTTACTTCCGGCGCGGACTTTCAGCGAAGACTTCTTTCCCCGTTTTGAGGCCTTGGCTTCCGGGTCTTCGGAAGTGGTCCTCTTCTCCCCTTGGAGGGGAGGATCCCTGATCCCCACTTCCTTGAAAGCCTCCTTCGCGGAGGCAGTTGCTTCCCTGCTCCCCCCTTTGCCTTCTTTAAAAGGCGCGGCCTTCAACATCTTGGTCAGCATGGGATCCGGCGTGGTCTCTGGGAGGGGAGCCGGACACCTTATCAACTTTGCCTTTGCTATCCACTCCTGTTCAAGAAACGGCTCCCTTAAAGGGCATATATATATATGATAAATGAATGAACAGCTTGTCCGATTCTGAGGTTACTTACTTGAGTATCTAGGTGATTGCAGCTTAGACCTGCGTCCTCGGTCAAGTCGGACACTTCTCTTGTGATCGAAGAACAGTTTGTACATCTCCTTGGGCGTCGCGCCCATAAAATGTTGAGGCTTCGTGGTCCCTCGGATTAAACTCCACAGACGGAGGCGGCGTTCTGCGAGGAAGAAGCGCGAATCAGCATAACCTGCGCCGCCAAGACCAGATTGATCTCTCTTTCTTGGAGGTCTCGAATACGGCCTGAGGAGCGTCCTTGGGCGGCCCCAGTCGAGCCCGGTTGACCCATGATGCCGGCCGCTGTGGTGGACTGGCCGGAGGCGGGTGGCGCCACCCATTTGGTGCCCCAGGGGGGCGGTGATATAAAACCACTCCGTTGCCACAAACCAAGCTCCTCTTGAAAAGAGCCCTCGGGCCATGGAGCATCAGCACTTGCTTATGACCGCCCCTCGCTTTTCGCTTGTTGCCCCTCGATCATCTTGGCTCCACCTTGAAGGTCTTGAGCCAAAATCCAAAGTGAGGGCAATATGGAGGAAGGCTTCACATCGACAATGAATGGCGAGATATGGAGGATGGACTCGGATTCAAGTCATGGAAATCTAGCCCATAATAAAACATGAGCCCCCGCACAAAGGGATCCGTCGGGAAGCCTAAACCCGAAGGAAGTGAGACCTGAACACTGCGCTCTCGCCCGGGCTCGGGAGTGGGAATGACCCTGCCAGGCGGGCAGCCTATCTGAAATCTCGTTGTTTAGATACTGGCGTCTCGCAGCTTTAGCACATCTTCTTCTTTGACGGAAGAAGACATCCATCGGCCGAGCTGGTCGGAGCGGACATCGTCGAAGGTGCGAGCGCGCTGAATCTGAAGCTTTGGGTGTTAGAACTTCGAAGCGCGAGGCGAACTTCGATGGAGGTGGAAAAAGAAGAGGTCCTTGGTCTCATTATAAAGAGGTTGAATACCAAGAGCCCTCCCGTGGTCGATTGGGACTCGCCTTGATAGAGGCGTGCCAGCGAACACGGTTGGGTTACTACGTCCGTATTGATGAGAATCCGGAATAAGGGGCACGATCTACGCTTTGATAAGACATGCCAAGAAACCGCCTCGCTAAGCCGCTGAGGTGGGACAGTAAAAAAGCGATTCGAATAAAGGCATGGCCGTGGTGTGATGTCACGCCGCGAGAATCGTCGGCGGTCTGTGCAAAAATTATTCTCTCTACGGTGGTATGTGGAACTTGTTTTGCGAGCGGACACTATCCTTGTGTTCAAAACCTTCTATGAAGTATTCGGAGGAGGAACCCGCCTTGCAATGCCGAAGACAATATGCTTGCGCTGGACTCATCGTCATTGAAGCTGGTTCAGGGAGCTCTTGAGGAGTCTGGACTAGGGGGTGTGGGATAGCGAACTATCATCTTTGGCGGACTCCTAGACTATGAAGATACAAGATTGAAGACTTTGTCCGTGTCCGGATAGGACTTTCCTTGGCGTGGAAGGCAAGCTTGGCGATATGGATATGTAGATTTCCTACCATTGTAACCGACTCTGTGTAACCCTAACCCTATTCGGTGTCTATATAAGCAGAAGGGTTTTAGTCCGTGGGGCGAACAACAATCATACCATAGGCTAGCTTCTAGGGTTTAGCCTCTCACGATCTCGTGGTAGATCTACTCTTGTACTACCCATATCATCAATATTAATCAAGTAGGAGTAGGGTATTACCTCCATCGAGAGGGCCCGAACCTGGGTAAAACATCGTGTCCCTTGTCTCTGTTACCATCCGCCTAGGCGCTACAGTTAGGGACCCCTACCCGAGATCCGCCGGTTTTGACACCGACAATGGCCTTAAGCCATATTTATTTTATTAAGTTCTCTCATGAGACATTCGATTGTAATAAGTGTGTGATTGCTACTCTGCTATAAATCCTCCGAGTCTTGTGTGGTGTCGGCATTATTGATCCGAGGATGACCTTGAGCATAGAGATCGGTATTTGAGTGCAGGTAAGCTACACGATGATTGGAAAGCCTTCCATGATGGAAGAAGAGGAAGAAGAAGAGGTTGCTGCACCAGCACCCAAGGCACAAAAGCTGATGGGTGATGCTATAAAATCGAGGGCTGCAACTTCAAAGCCCAAATAAGCACCCAAAGCTGCCTCCAAGCTCAAGAGTGCACCTAAGAGGAATACCGAGTATACCAGGCTGCTGAAAAGAATAAGGCCCGGTGCACGATGTTGCTTGCTGAGGAAGATGATGAAGGACAAGTCCTAAGGAAGCTCAAACCCAAGATTCGAGACCACAGCGATGCTCATCCTGTGGTGAGAACATGAAGATCAGGAGAGTTTCATGGTTGAGGCTATGGAGAGTCGAGATCCATATGCCACGGGAGAAGGACTGCTGTTGATTACAGGTTCCACACAAAGGAGCAGCAGGACTTCTATGAGACAATCTTGTTGGACAAGAAGCCCATAGTGTGTGATATGAGGTGGGTCATTGGACCTACATCTGAGAAAATGAAGAACACTATCACAGGTGTATGACAGCTTGATGCGTGTGGAGTTGCAGAGACTTTGTTGGCGAGAAACTCACAAAGCTGGAATGATGAGATCATTATGCAATTCTACTCCCTGCACATTTCTATCCGGATGGCGGGATAGTTTGGATGTGTGAAGGAGCGAGATACCAATCAACCATTGAGGAATGGGCAAGTCGATCAATGCCCCAAAGGAGAGTGAAGATGACTTGGACATTTATGCCAAGAAAGAAGATGGATCACAACTCTATGTCACAGATGTACAAGGAGATCCCAGACAAAGCTCTTGAGACTTTCAAGCTTGGGTCAGTTCATTTTCTTCTTCATCAGGCTGCCAACGATCAAGCTGGATCCTAAGGCACACTCTTTTCCCCAAATCGGTGACCACAACATGATCGGAGGGCATGCAATTAATTTGCTACACATATTTGATGTGCCACAGAAATTCAAGGTCATGAGCCTCATGGTTGAGACTATCAAGAGGACGAGAAAGAGACCAAAGAGAAGCTATGGATATGCCCCACAAATTCAGAGTTGATTAACTCAAAGATGGGCCAGAGGAAGTATCTGTTGGATAAGGAACACTTTGTTCTCTATCGACTTTGAGGACAATCAAGTTGTCATGGTGAGAATGAACCATCATCGGTACAAGCTCAAGAGAAGAAGGAGAAAGCAAGGAAAGAAGGTTGCCAAGATGCCAACACAGAGGAGGCATCGAGTACTTTGAAGAGCAAGCGAACAGCTTAGTTACTTGATAGCATCATCATTGAGGATTGAGAAGGTTGGCCACCTAACTCAAAACCGGAGAGCACTGGAAAGAATCATGGAACAAAATTCTATGATCTTGATGTCAAAATAATGCGAGATTGATCGGTTGTGGAGCAGCTCTGAGGATGACATGCAGGAGAGGAAGGCGAGGACAACAACCGATGCATTTGCCAGTGCCTCGAGCTCGAGATATCAGGCTGCGAGCCGATGTAACAAAAACGAGTCGCCTCATCTGCTCAGCTATAGCTCAGCGCAACCAGCTCAGCACAACCTCCTTGACTCCTTCCACATCAGCTGAAGTCTTAGTCCAAGGAGCCATCTCTCGCCACCAGTGAAGACCAAGCACGAGAGGCGATATAGTACTATGCATTTTCTAGGAACTTTTTGGTAACTTGTTGCCAAAGGGAGAAAAATGTATAGATCATAAACTTCGAGAGAGAGAGAGAGAGAGTTTGCTTTTGTTCTCTCTTGTCTTCTTGGTTGAACTTTGTTTGCTTTTGATTGCTTGAGATACTATGCTATTATCTGTGAGACATTGATGATCATGTGTTTGATCATAAGCTACACTTATGCTTGTTAGATGATATTATGTTACTTATCCTTATATGATCATTCACTTTGCTTGGTGATGAGTGCATGTATTCAATCTTTAGTATTTTGGCGCTCCACCAAGATGTATGTGACATGGAAGAGTAACCCATGAGCCTAATTCCTTGTGCATTTGCAGTCCAAAGAAAATCTTAAAATATGCAATAATTTAGGGAGCTCTTGCTTATCACATACTTCTCAAAGCGACGATGTTTTCAATCTTATTATCATTTGTCGAGAGCTTTGATCTATATGTTGTCATCAATTACCAAAAAGGGGAGATTGAAAGTGCAACTATCCTAGGTGGTTTTGGTAATTCATAACAACATATAGCTCATTGAGCTAATGCTATTCAAGACAAATATTTCAGGAAAGCTCAATGAATGGCATGGCATGGATTATGAAAGTGGATCCCTCAAAATATTAAGGACAAAGGATTGGCTCAAACTCAAAGCTCAAGACTCTACATTTTACATTTAGTGATCCAAAATCACATTGAGTCTATAGGAAAAGCCAATACTATCAAGGAGGGATGAGGTGTTTCTTAATGAGCCTCTTGCTTCATGTGCTTAGTGATATGCTCCAAAACCCTCAACTACCTTCTCACATCCACATATGACCTAAACGTAAAGTCAAAATCGGTCCTACCGATTCTTTCTATCCGCGCCACCAGAGTTCAAATGTCATAGCACTGCCACAAAACCTAGGCAAATCGGTTTCACCGATAGGGATCTTGATCTCACCGAGATGGGATTATAATCTCTCGTTTCCCTTCATAGCGTTTTGGTCTAACCGAGTGAGCGATCGGTCCCACAAGATTGCAATGTAAACTCTGTTTCCTTCGTAACATTTGGTCTCACCGAAAAAGCGAATCGGTCCCATCGAGTTTACGACCAACTCTCGGTTAGCTAATTACCAAATCGGTCTCACGAGTTTGTATGTCGGTCTCACCGAGATTCGTTATGCCTAACCCTAACCATATCGGTCCTACCGAGTTGCATGTCGGTCCCACAAAAATCACTAACGGTCACTAGGTTTCTTGAATCGGTGAGGCCAGTTTGTTGATTCGGTCCCACGAGTTTGGTAAATTGTGTTTAGCAGTTATATTTTATGTGGAGGCTATATACCCTCCACCTCCTCTTCATTCGTGGAAGAGCCATCGAGAACAAACCTACACTTCCAACTTACGGTTACGAGAGAGAACCACCTACTCATGTGGTGAGGCCAAGATATTCCATTCCAACCACATGAATCTTGATCTCTAGCCTTCCCCAAGTGGCTTTCCACTCAAATCTTCTTTCCACCAGATCCAAATCCTATGAGAGAGAGTTGAGTGTTGGGGAGACTATCATTTGAAGCACAAGAGCAAGGAGTTCATCATCAACACACCATTTGTTACTTCTTGGAAGTGGTGTCTCCTAGATTGGCTAGGTGTCACTTGGGAGCCTCCGACAAGATTGTGGAGTTGAACCAAGGAGTTTGTAAGGGCAAGGAGATCGCCTACTTATTGAAGATGTATTGCTAGTGAGGCAAGTCCTTCGTGGGCGGCAGCCATGGCGGGATAGACAACGTTGCTTCTTGTGGACCCTTCGTGGGTGGAGCCCTCCGTGGACTCAGCATAGCCGTTACCCTTCGTGGGTTGAAGTCTCCATCAACGTGGATGTCACGATAGCACCACCTATCGGAACCGCGACAAAAACATCGTGTCTCCAATTGCTTTTGAATCCTCCAAACCCTTCCCTTTACATTCTTGCAAGTTGCATGCTTTAATTTCTGCTGCCTATATACTCTTTGCATGCTTGCTTGAATTGTGTGAAGATTGCTTGACTTGTGCAAAGATAGCTAAAATCTGCCAAAGTCTAAAATTGGGAAAAGGTTAAGTTTTAATTGGTCAAGTAGTCTAATCACCCCCCCCCTCTATACATACTTCAAGGTCCTACAAGTTCATCATTCTGATTCAGCCTATTATGAATAAACATGTTTGCAATGACAATTAGAGATCATAGTTGCTCGTGCCATGCTTGATTAGCTATGAGTTATAATGGTTTACCTTGCGTGCCAACATGCTATTAAAATGGTTGTGATGTGGTATAGTGGGGTGGTATCCTCCTTTGAATGATTTAAGTGACTCAACTTGGCACATGTTCACATGTAGTTGAAACAAATCAACATAGCCTTCACGATATTTATGTTCATGGTGGATTATATCCTACTCATGCTTGCAGTCAATGTTTATTAATTTTAATGCATGTTCATATTATTTGTCGCTCTCTAGTTAGTGCTTCCAGTCTTTTGCTAGCCTTCACTTGTACTAAGCGGGAATCTGCTTGTGCATCAATCATAAACCCCAAAGTTATTCCATATGAGTCCACTATACCTTCCTATATCGGTATCTACCTGCGTTCCAAGTAAATTTGTATGTGCCAAACTCTAAACCTTCAAATGAAATTCTGTTTTGTATGCTCGAATAGCTCATGTATCAAGTAGTGATGTCCATATCTTCCATCTTTGGCGGGTTATTCTCAAGAGGAGTGGACTCGCTCCTCACTCCAAAAGAAAATGGCTGGTCACGGGATGCCAGTCCATCCTTTATGCAAACTAAATCAAAATAGTCTCACATCTAGGGGAGCTTAACTCTAAGAATTGAGTCAAAGCAACTCTAATGATGTGAACATAAATGCTTTATGTAAAAGTGGTAACCCCACTTGAGCTTAAGCGATGAGTATGACCTATGATCAAATGTTCTCATTTGACTCCTAAGTCAATATACTCATATAGATGACCTAGTCATCGCCATTGTTTGATAGATGCTAGAATTGGTTGTGCATGCTTTGTCACATATTTCATTTGTCATTTTATTGTGTGAATGTTGGTTGCATATTTTACTCATTCGAGGACATCCACTTGTTGTTTTGATTGATTGGTTTCTTTTTCTTTGGCCAAGTGGATGGACAAGAATGCCTAAGAACCTTCTCTAGCTATCTATGCTTTTCTCGTCTCAAACTCTATTCATGCTACATCACAAAATTTGATCAAGTCGATTAGAACCACTCTGTGAGGAGCACTTTCGAGTCCCGATTCGTCATAGACTTAAACTTCCAAACTTCTTTGTGCTTTTCGGTGCGACCGATTCATCCATTTCGGTCATACCGAGATCACTAAGTCGATCTAAGTTTTCATCTCGGTGCAACGATTTGAACTTCGGTCACACCGGTTCTTGTTAACGATTATGCATCTCGCTGCCATCGAGTTGTTCCACTCGGTCACACCGCGGTGTCGAACTATATATTCTCACGGGCAAATTTTGGAAAACTTTCTCCGAAACTCTTTTACGCATAGCTCGCTCTCTGCCTACAAGGTCTCCGGATCGTCGACTTCGTGCCGCCACCTCACATGGTGGTCTCCGCCCGTCAACGGATTTCATCTCCGTTGCCGCCGTATGGCGAAGTTCACCGCGAACTAGGGTATGAACTTCGATCACGGTGCTATCCTGCGATTCTCGGCACATTGTGTTCATTATGCTTCTTGCCACAATTGAAACACCTCTATCCAGTTAAACAATCCTTAGAATAGGTGTGATTCGAAAATTTAGGGTTAGGTTTCATGAAACCATCTCGGACCGAGGTTGAAAAACTCGGTCCACAGAATGGCTAACGCCATTGCACTAGTAACTCTCGTCGAGAAATTGCTAATCGGTGTGACCGATTTTAGAACTTTGTGAAACCCTAGCAGTCTCGGTGCCACCTGAATGTGACTCGATCGACAGGGTTCACTAGTTTGGTTTAAAACGCCCGGTATCATCGAGTTTGAAAATCGGTAGATCGAAATGCTTTCTGGAAAACTAAAACTAAGTTTTTGAATCACTTTTGCAAAAATCTCGCATTTTGTGATGCTCATCCACTCTATCTCATCTATAACTATTCACGAATTGGATCGGTGTTTTTGCGGCATGTGGACCAAAGTGATAGTCAAAAGCAGGGGAGAAGCAGATTCACAGGTGGGGAACTAGTCCCTCAAGGCTCGAATGAAGGAAGCAAAAGCACTCCCGACAATTTGCCCAAAGCTGCCACCGGACAAGGAAGAAGAAGACCTCACGATCGAGGATGAGGATTATGTGGCGATTGAGGATGATTCTAGTTCAAAGAAGAAAGTGCTCAAGAAGAATGCACTCACTGCCGATAAAGCCAGAATGAAGATCAAAAGGCTGCGGAAGACAACCAATGTCTAAAGCCGAGTCTCCTCAAGCATCTTTGGAATCCCAACCCAAAGACTGCTGAAAGGAAAGAAAAGGAAGAAAGGGTCAAGAAGACCATGGCAGTGTAACATCCCAAATTTTCAATTTGGAATGTTATACATAGAACATCATTGCATATAATATTTTGTTGCATTTTGCTAGATCTAGAAATTCTACAAACTCAAGGACCCACGAGAGAGAGTTGGGGATTTAAATTATTTTCATATTGAGTTTTCTCAAATTTTGAAAATAGGATCATTTGATTTTAATTATTTTATCTTCAATTATTTCTACTATCAAAATATGAGAGGGAATAAAATGACTCCCAAAATAAAGAAATAATGAAGATTTAATAATAAAATCAAATAAGATTTATTTTGAGTTTTAAGCCTTTTATTTGAATTTAGGAAAAATGCTCGTTTTTCAAAAATTGCATTTAGGCCCCAAATAAATGTCAACTAGTTAAAACGATTTTGAAGCAGGAAAATTATTCGGAATTTTGAGTCCGTTTAGTATTTCTTTATATTTTCCTTCTGGCGGGTTATATTAAGCAACCTTGGCAAACCTTAGGCGTGCCAGCGGTTCCGCTGGGGGCACTATATATAAACGCCGCCACGGCGCCCCGATCAATGACCGCCGCCAGCCCGCCCTTGACCGCATACAAACCTAACCCTAGCCCACGCGCGCGGTATACCGGACGCCGCCGCCCACTACTTGATTTCACCGCCCGAGGATTCGCCGTCGCCTCATGCTTAGATGCCGCCGGTTTTAAACCGGCGGTTTTTCTTAATTTATTTTCATTTTTTAGTTTTGTTTTTTTAGTTTAGGTTTTTGGTTTAGGTTAATTAAGCGTTAGATTCGTTTGTTCGTTTTATGACGCGTTCGTCGAATTAGTTTAGTTATGACGTTGAATTCGTTAACCGTTAAATCATTTTTCTTTTTCTCGGATTTAATCCGCGATTTTCTTGTCGCGATTCTAATCGATTTTTGTTTTTAGTATAACTTTTAAGCTCGATTATCGAATCGGCGATTCAAAGCGCTTAGAGTTTACGTCTAAAAACCTCTTTCCAAATAACCAACTTAAACAAGTTTTCTTGTAAAAATTTGACAATTCAGATTAGTGCAAGGAGCTGTTTTCTTCCTTGGATTTGACTTTACGTTGCTTTGTTTGATTTGATTCTTTTTGCAAAGCCGGGTTCTTAAGTTGAACTATCTGGTTGATCTTCTATTTGAGTTTTACCTGCATTAGATGAGTATTTATTGTATGCTTGTTTGTTTTTGTCGCGATGGAGATACACAGGAGTGCTTGGCGTGTTTCTTGAGTCTCTAGGTTTCGCGGATCATCGACAAACAGCAATAACACTTTGATCATACCTTTTCTACTACCCATTTTTTATGCATTAGATCTATCCTCAAACATTTGCATGATTAGGATCTAATTAAATTGTGGGTTTGAAGTAGTTGAGGTAGTACCTATTACATTTATTATCAAACCCTTGGAGTTACTTCTCTACGTTTGCTTATTATGCCATGCTATGCAAGTAGGCGTGGATTGGGTGAGTGTATCGATGATAGATGTGAGATTGTTAAATTAATGGTTTATTTGGTGGCAACTTAAACACACATCTTGGTGGATTAGGCACTGGTTTCCATCGAGGACTTACTGTATTTCTTCGGACGCCACCGGGCCCAAAGGATCATGAGATTATTCAAACTAGAAACCCGTGTGCAGCCACAAGCCATTATGGGCTCACAGCATAGTTGATTAAGTTGTGCCAACTCTTACAGGGTAGACTACTTGATGTAGGGAAAGTAGGTGTGCGGTCTACCCACATGTAAGGTGCTAAGCGCCGAAAAGGCGTGTCTCGGTCATCCGTTCTCAAACATCATGTAGTGCGAAATCAGCGGAGGCGATCGAGTCTTGTGGGGAGAAGTGCATGAAACCTCTGAGAGTGTATAAACTAAGCATGGTTAGCCGTGTCCGGTTATGGACATCTTGAGTATCTAGTACTTGGATATCATGTGAATCATCATGTTGCTTCTAAATTAATATTGTTGGGTTTTTAGTAGTACTTAATAAAGGTTGAAATCTTGTCAGCATTCTCAATGTTTACTTTCTTACCATGATAGTTAAACAAATTTATTCGCTTTGCTGAGGAAAAAATTGGCTTTTCACATAAAACTGTAACCATAGAGCTTTCCACCAGCCATATATGCATGTAGTATGAAGCTTATTCCATTATTCTCTATGTGTTACATTGCGGCATATTCCATGTCTTGCCCATTTCGAGCTGCAGCGTTTCATGTTCTGCGAGACTTTTGACATGACAGTAAGATGCTTATGTATGGTTCTATACTCGATGATGCGTTGGAGTTGATGGACTAGCTTATTCTTCAAGACTTAGATGTTATCGTATTTAGATGGTGAGGAGTCTGGACTGGGGGTGTGGGATAGCGAACTATCATCTTTGTGGACTCTAGACTGAAGATACAAGATTGAAGACTTAGTCCGGTAAGGGATAGGACTTTCCTTGGCGTGGAAGGCAAGCTTGGCGATCTGGGATATGAATTTCCTACCATTGTAACCGACTACGTAACCTAACCCTGTTAAATTGTCTATATAACCGAAGGTTTTAGTCCGTAGGATGAACAACAATCATACCATAGGCTAGCTTCTGAGGTTTAGCCTCTCGATCTCATTGAGGTCTACTCTTGTACTACCCATATCATCAATATTAATCAAGTAGGAGTAGGGTATTACCTCCATCGAGAGGGCCGAACCTGGGTAAAACGCCGTGTCCCTTGTCTCCTGTTACCATCGCCCCTAGGCATACGGTTTGGGACCCCCTACCGAGATCGCCCGGTTTTGACACCGACATTGGTGCTTTCATGAGAGTTCCTCGTATGGTCACCTATAGGCGATGACTCCTTCAATCATCAACGCGGCGCATTCGGTGAGACTTTTCTCCCGGACAGATCTTAAATATTGGCGGCTTTGCACTGCGGGCCAATTCGCTAGGCCATCTGGGCGAGATCGAAAGCTTCGCCCACAGCCATCGGGTGATTTGGAAGCTTGAACTATCGGCCGATGTCGTAGACTTGATCTTGACGGATTGAGCCTGACGGCGTGCGCCTTTGTCTCGATAGATGCGATCTAGCTCTGCTTGACGATTGCCACCAGAGGCCGCACGGTGCGCTCGACCCTTAATCCGGGCCGTTTCACCGTCGAGGTGGTTGGTTGGACACGCCTCGAGGCTGAAATCTCTCGGCGATTAGCAACACCATCCATCCTTTGCAAAGCTTCGTGACTCCAGTGCGGACTCCTTTCGGACTCCGAACCTCCGCAGCGCCCTGCGGTCGAATCCGACTAAGCGGTTATCAGAGTTCACCGCGGACATCTTCACACTAGCCCTTTGGCGATATCTGGAACTCATTAAAGTCTCTCTCTTCAGGAGCCTGGCGAACTCTGATCGGGAAGGTTGAGATTAGGACAATGAAGAAATTCAGCGCCACACCACCACATTGTAGCCGCGCCGATGACTTAGCAGAGACATGCTCGACTTGACTCCAAGGACATCGGCGATATGGATAGCGGCCGGAGATGACCAGAACCAGGCGCCCACGAGGCTGGATGGCCACCTCAACTACGATATATATATGGTGGACCCACCTAGGGGCGATAACGAGGCAGCGAGCTGTGAAAGAAAATTCCCTCGAGGCGGTGGCCGGCGTGGCGCCGATCAAGCCCCACCTCAACAAGATAAGCCCACAGACCCAGCCATAGGCGGGGTGAGCGGTAGGCAGCGAACATGCCATTGAGCAACCATCCGAGCAGGCCAACCGGACAAACAACCCGTCCACCAGGACAACAGTCCGGACGATCTCACGCCGGACCGTCATTGGATGGAAGAACCTCCACAAAGAGCTCCTTGCTCTGCGCGTAGCTTGAAAAAGCAGCGAGAGGCTCGAGCGGCGGAAGGCGCACTCCGAATGAGATGGAGTAAATTACTCAACTTCTGAGACAAATATGGCGGCAGCCACCAAGCAGAAACTACCCAAAGCGCAAACTACTGCCCGAATTCGATGAGGAGGGTAGAAACCGATCAAAAAACAAAAGAGGCGCGGGTGGGATGAAGCGACCACATGGCAAACATAAATGACAAGCGGCACCGCACCTGGCCGACCGCGATCGGCGCAAGATTCGCACCAAAAGGATGGCGATTAGATCTATCTACGGGCCAAGAAAAAGATTACGGCGAGAGCAATACAACCGTCAAATATCCGAATATCACGGCACACCCAAATACGAGGCGTCGCGCACCCTCTATGTTTCACCGATGGTCTTTGGATCATAATTTCGTGAGATTCAAGCAAAACATAGAGGCATCTGCAGCAGACCACAGATGCGGATTGAGATTATATCCTCCACATACACATGGCGGAGGAGATGATCTCCGCCATAAAATACCTACCCTCAAGCTCAAAGGGCCAGCCCGGCATTGGCTTAAAAGCCTCCTCAGAAAACACCATTGGTAGTTGGGAAGAGCTTGAGGATGCTTTTGAGCCAATTTCGGGAACCTATGCCCGACCTCGGACATGAGCGACCTAAGTCACATATTAGCTGGAGAGTCAGCTCGAAATGCTGAACAGGTTCCTCACCAAAAAAGAACCAAATAGTCGATTGTCCGGACACGAAGCCTTAGCAGCTTTTAAACACAACGTCCAAGAGGCGAATGGCTCATGAACACCTTGGCCAGGAAAAGCCAAGAAAAATGGCCGCACTAACAAGCCTCATGACCCTTTTGGCGGGGAGAGGATAGCTGGCTAGCAAGATGCAGTACCGACAACCCAAGTACATCGAAGTCGAGGGATGGGAATGGGAAACCACTACGACAGGACGGCGCCGTATTAAGAGACGGTCCAAAGAACGCGGCGATCAGCATGGATTCAAAACCTCACGGCGAACAATAAAAAACTGCCCTTAAGGACAATAGCGATGAGCTATCAACTCAAACAAAATCTTGGACAAGATATGCCAAATCCACATACTCGGGAAGCACGCAAACCATACCCACAGAGATTGTTGGGTCTTCAAGCGTCCGGCGAGACTCAACGCCGAACACAAGGGGCTCGACACACCAAGTGAGGATGATGTGAGCACCACAAGAGCCCCGAAAACAAAAGAATTTCCCACAAGAGGTCAAAACAGTAAACTTACTTCAAGTAACAAAGGGAAAGCAAGCACCCATTGAATTCGCGCACTTTAATCTACCCAGCGAGTCCCAACAGCTGGTTGTCAAAACCAATTAACCGACCATCGAGGACTACTCCAAAAGTATCCGGAATGCAGGATGGACTGCCTTGATACTAGAACCTATAATCGGCGGTCTTCAATTTCGCAGAAGTCCTAATGGGCCGATGATTTAAACCCTGCTATGTCGGACACAATCCATAACATGGGGATAAACCCAAACAGGATTAGCCATAGCAACACTTCCTTCAAGGAATAATGCGAGCACATATGCCCATTATGCGGGCTCCCTACTATTTGAAGTTATGTTGGCTCACAAACAACCGGTCGGGAAAAGTTGGTCTTCCACATCGCCCATTTAAAAGTAGCCATCAAGCACTCTGGGGCGAAGCTTTCGCCTTCGCATAATCCGCATTATGCATCTCTTAAACTTAAAATGCCGGTCCACGAGGCATCATTTCATTAAAGGGAAGCTGCGTGTGTCCTCAAGGAAAGAATGTGAGAGCGCCTAACACCTCACACTAATCGGCCTTGCTGGCCAAAAGCGTCTAAGCGGTCGTTCGGACCCCGGACGGTTAGGCGAGTCGGCATAAATAAACATGATGCTTACTAGCCGCGTACCTCCCTTACAAGCTCGCATATGTACAACAAGAAAATAAAGCTCAATTTTACTCATTTTTGAATCATACTCTATTTTATTTCCAATTACATTTGCGATCTTTTTCAAACTAAGTTCCTCTCTTTTCTGAGATGAGCGCCGTGCTATACTATCGAGATCTGCTGCTTAGAACCGCAGTATGAGCGTGCAGCGAGGACCCGTTGCGGATTCTTGATTAAGACCTTACGTAAACCTTTTCTTTATCTCTTGTTGTTACTCATCCCCGATCTCTTTATTATAACAGGAGGAGGCTGGCGTTTTAGCATCGGCGCGTCGGATGTTTACGCGTACACTGGACACGGGGGCTTGTTACCAAGGGCATTGTTGACCCGCTTTATAAAAGACCGAATACCTTAGGGAGTGTTGGCGTCTCGATTAGGCCTTATATGCATCAGCTCGAAATCATGTCTTTGGTCAAATGTTGGGTTTGGCTCTGTGTTTTGCTGCCTTACGTTCCGTTCTATCGGCTTGAGCGGCACGGAGAACTCTGCGATTGTGCCCGGTTTGGCGAGCGAGCACCTCGATGAAAAAAGCCATTTGTCATGATATAGCGAGTGGTCAACCACTCGATGACTCACGGAATGTTTAGAATTCCTCGCGTGCGAAGGACCGTTTTCGGTCGAGCACATCACCGGTTGGGAAGTGCGGTGCCCGAGAATATATAGTAGCCCACCATGAACTCCTATGGCTAAGTGAAAGTGATAAAGCATTATAGTCCGGTTGCCTAGTTTGCTCGCTACCACCTCCTTTATAGGACCAAAGTTGGATTAAGTGTGAAAGCGACTTCTTTGCAAACACCCCGCACTATGTGCGTGGGTGAAAAAGCGGCGCCATCTTTCGAGTTATATACATATATACATCAGCGCCGCATGAAGGTAGTTTACTTGAAGGCACAAGTATAAAAAGCTCTTACATTAAATTGAAATGTTGTTTCATAAAATTATACATGTCATTCAAACATAACATCCGAACACTGCGTCTATTAAGCGGCGCTTGGAAGAACTTCCTCAAAATAGCGCTTGGCCTTTTCATTTGCCGTCCGAATCTGAGAGGCATAATATAGCTCTTCCCTTTGTGCCCCTTGGCCTCGGAAGTCAATCGCGTCGCAGCGCTTCGCCACTAAGTCCGATAAGCATCCTCGAACTCCACATCTTGTCCAGCGGGCATACTTTGGATCCGTATATTTCCTCGCAGCCGAAACGGTTTTCGGCCCGCATATCCCCTTACTCGGCTCCTCCTTGGCAGCTATCATAGCGAGCAGGCATCCTTGATTGGCGGTGGCCTTTTCAGTCCTCTTGTTCCTCTTGGTTCTTTTCAAAAACCTACGCAGCGGTCGGTATTCTTCGGTTTGAGGCCGTCGGCCATTTCCTCTTTGCTTGGCGATGAGCAACCCGTTGACCTTCAGCTCTTGGCCGCTTTAAAAGCGCGTACTCTTTCGGGCTTGCTCTTTAGCTCGGGCAAGTTCCGCGCAACCTCTCCACAGCGGCACCGTGCATCAAAGCATACAAGTAATGGGCATAGGCGTCAGCTCCCTTACGGTGTCGCGAATGCATACCTTGTGACTCGTCAAACCATTTATTGAGCAGCGATATCCGCATCCGCCTCGTCAAGATTTGCCGCTGGTGGCAAATTCATCAATCGGCTATACCGGGCGCCCGCCCCCATAAACGATGACATGTTAATCTGAGATTATGATCCTCGACCTGTCGGTTGTGACGACATCTGATCTCGGGGGCTACTATCTATCACGAGGCATTCTATATAAATAAGGTACATCATTTTTTATACCTCAAACCCGTCGGTAAACTTCGGCTTCGCTAATCCGCTCTCGGCGGATGCAATTCTTTCAATTACGTAGCCATTAGCGCACGGTGATCTTCTGAATATCGCTGCTTCCGGCAGGTCCCAGCTCCTCGGCATACGCCCGATTGGCGCCCGGACCGTCGACCCCGCCCGGTCGGCTTCTTGGCGACACTTGAGCCCGCCTACCGCCGGCGCGCGATAGGTGGGCGTTCGCTCTCTATCATCTCGGACGAAGATCCCAGCTTTCTGCTGAGAAAATGAGATCCGAACTTCAATACAATTTGGTTATCTTCACAAATAAATACAGGGATGTTCTTTATTCACAGGCCCCTTCTTTTACTTACGGCTGTTTGGAGGCTGATCCCTTGAAATAGTGCGGCTGGGTTACTTCGGCCGGACTTTCAGCGAACTTCTTTCCCGTTTGAGGCCTTGGCCGGGTCTTGAGTGGTCCTCTTCTCCCCTTGGAGGAGGATCACGATCCCCACTTCCTTGAAAGCCTCCTTGGCGGAGGCGATTGCTTCCTGCTCCCCCTTTGCCTTCTTTAAAAAGCGGCCTTCAAATCTTAGTCGGCATGGGATCCGTGTGGTCTCGGGAGGGCGGACACCTATCAACTTTGCCTTTGCTATCCTCCTGTTCAAGCAGCGGCCCTTAAAGGGCATATATATATATGATAAATGAATGAACAGCTTGTCCGATTCTGGGGTTACTTACTTGAGTATCTAGGTGATTGCGGCTTAGACACTGCGTCCTCGGTCAAGTCCGGACACTTCTCTTGTGATCGAAGAAACAGTTTGTACATCTCCTTGGGCGTCGCGCCCATAAAATGTTGGAAGCTCGTGGTCCCTCGGATTAAACTCCACAGACGGAGGCGGCGTTTGCGAGGCAGAAGGCGCGAATCAGCGCCCTAACGCGCCAAGACCAGATTGATCTCTCTTTCTTGGAGGTCTCGAATACGGCCACTGTGAGCGATCCTTGGGCCCAGTCGAGCGGTTGACCCATGATGCCGGCCCTGTGGTGGACTGGCCGGAGGCGGGTGGCGCCACCCATTTGGTGCCTGAGGCGGTGATATAAACCACTCCCGTTGCCACAAACCAAGCTCCTCTTGAAAGAGCCCTCGGGCCATGGAGCATCAGGCACACTTAATGACCGCCCCTCGCACTGCTTTGTTGCCCCTCGATCATCTTGGCTCCACCTTGAAGGTCTTGAGCAAAATCCAAAGTGAGGGCAATATGGAGGAAGGCTTCTCGACAATGAATGTGAGATATGGAGGATGGACTCAGGATTCAAGTCATGGAAATCTAGCCCATAATAAAACATGAGCCCCCCTGAAAGGGATCCGTCGGAAGCCTAAACCCGAAGGAAGTGAGACCTGAACACCACGCTCTCGCCGGGCTCGGGAGTGGGAATGACCTGCCTGGAGGCGGGCAGCCTATCGAAATCTCGTTGTTTAGATACAGGCGTCTACGCAGCTTTAGCACATCTTCTTCTTTGACGGAAGACATCCATCGGCCGAGCTGGTCGGGCCGGACATCGTCGAAGGTGCAAGCGCGCTGAATCTGAGCTTTGGGTGTTAGAACTTCGGCGAGGCGAACTTCGATGGAGGTGGAAAAAGAAGAGGTCCTTGGTCTCATTATAAAGAGGTTGAATACCAAGAGCCCTCCCGTGGTCGATTGGGACTCGCCTTGCCGATAGAGGCGTACCGCGGAAACGGTTGGATTACTACGTCCGTATTGATGAGAATCCGGAATAAGGGCCACGATCTCGCTTTGATAAGACATGCCAAGAACCGCCTCGCTAAGCGAGGTGGGACAGTAAAAAAGCGATTCGAATAAAGGCATGGCCGTGGTGTGATGTCACGCCGCGAATCGTCGGCGGTCTGTGCAAAATTATTCTCTCTACGGTGGTATGTGGAACTTGTTTTGCGAGCGGACACTATCCTTGTGTTCAAAACCTTCTATGAAGTATTGGAGGAGGAACCCGCCTTGCAATGCCGAAGACAATATCGCGCTGGACTCATCGTCATTGAAGCTTGGTTAGGGAGACTCTTGGGAGTCTGGACTAGGGTGTGTGGGATAGCGAACTATCATCTTTGGCGGACTCTAGACTATGAAGATACAGATTGAAGACTTTGTCCGTGTCAGGATAGGACTTTCCTTGGCGTGGAAGGCAAGCTTGGCGATATGGATATGTAGATTTCCTACCATTGTAACCGACTACGTGTAACCCTAACCCTATTCGGTGTCTATATAAGAGAAGGGTTTTAGTCCGTGGGACGAACAACAATCATACCATAGGCTAGCTTCTAGGGTTTAGCCTCTGATCTCGTGGTAGATCTACTCTTGTACTACCCATATCATCAATATTAATCAAGTAGGAGTAGGGTATTACCTCCATCGAGAGGGCCAACACAGGGTAAAACATCGTGTCCCTTGTCTCTGTTACCATCCGCCTAGGCATACAGTTAGGGACCCCTACCCGAGATCCGCCGGTTTTGACACCGACAATGGCCTTAAGCCATATTTATTTTATTAAGTTCTCTCATGAGACATTGATTGTAATAAGTGTGTGATTGCTACTCTGCTATAAATCCTCCGTCTTGTGTGGTGTCGGCATTATTGATCCGGGGATGACCTTGAGCATAGAGATCGGTATTTGAGGTCAAGTGCGCTACACGATTGGAAAGCCTTCCATGATGGAAGAAGAGGAAGAAGAAGAGGTTGCTGCACCAGCACCCAAGGCACAAAGCTGATGGGTGATGCTATAAAGTCGAGGGCTGCAACTTCAAAGCCCAAATAAGCACCCAAAGCTGCCTCCAAGCTCAAGTGCACCTAAGAGGAATACCGAGGTATACCGGTGCTGAAAAGAATAAGGCCCGATGCACGATGTTGCTGGAGAGGAAGATGAAGGACAAGTCCTAAGGAAGCTCAAACCCAAGATTCGAGACCACAGCGATGCTCATCTGTGAGAACATGAAGATCGGGGAGAGTTTCATGGTTGAGGCTATGGAGAAGTCGAATCCATATGCCACGGAGAAGGACTGCTTTGTTGATTACAGGGTTCCACACAAAGGAGCAGCAGGACTTCGAGACAATCTTGTTGGACAAGAAGCCCATAGTGTGTGATATGAGGTGGGTGTTGGACCTACATGAGGAAAATGAAGAACACTATCACAGGTGTATGACAGCTTGTCGTGTGGAGTTCTGGAGACTTTGTTGGGCGAAACTCACAAAGCTGGAATGATGAGATCATTATGCAATTCTACTCCCGGCACATTTCTATCCGGATGGCGGATAGTTTGGATGTGTGAAGGCAGATACCAATCAACCATTGAGGAATGGGCAAGTCGATCAATGCCCCAAAGGAGGTGAAGATGACTTGGACATTTATGCCAAGAAGAAGATGGATCACAACTCTATGTCACGAGATGTACAAGGAGATCCCAGACAAAGCTCTTGAGACTTTCAAGCTTGGGTCAGTTCATTTTCTTGTCGGGGCTGCCAGCGATCATGGATCCTAAGGCACACTCTTTTCCCAAATCGGTGACCACAACATGATCGGAGCATGCAATTAATTTGCCACATATTTGATGTGCCACAATTCAAGGTCATGAGCCTCATGGTTCGAGACTATCAAGAGGACAGACGGCAGACCAAAAGAAGCTATGGATATACCCCACAAATCAGGAGTTGATTAACTCAAAGATGGAGCCTGAGGAAGTATCTTTGGATAAGGAACACTTTGTTCTCTATCGACTTTGAGGACAATCAAGTTGTCATGGTGAGAATGAACCATCATCGATTACAAGCTCAAGAGAAGGAGAAAGCAAGGAAAGAAGGTTGCCAAGATGCCAACACAAGAGGAGGCATCGAGTACTTTTGAAAACAGCGAGGCAGCTTAGTTACTTGATAGCATCATCATTGAGGATTGAGAAGGTTGGCCACCTAACTCAAAACCAGGAGAGCACAGAAAAGAATCATGGAACAAAATTCTATGATCTTGATGTCAAAATAAGCGAGATTGATCGGTTGTGGAGCAGCTACTGAGGATGACATGGGAGAGGAAGAAGCGGGGACAACAAGCATGCACATTTGCGAGTGCCTCGAGCTCGAGATATCGGTGCTGAGAGCCGTAACAAACAGTCGCCTCATCTGCTCAGCTATAGCTCAGCGCAACCAGCTCAGCACAACCTCCTTGACTCCTTCCACATCAAGCGAAGTCTTAGTCCAGGAGCCATCTCGCCACCGGTGAAGACCAAGCTGAGGCGATATAGTACTATGCATTTTCTAGAACTTTTTGGTAACTTGTTGCCAAAGGGAAAAAATGTATATGATCATAAAGAGAGAGAGAGAGAGAGAGAGTTGCTGTTCTCTCTTGTCTTCTTGGTTGAACTTTGTTTGCTTTTGATTGCTTGAGATACTATGCTATTATCATGAGACATTGATGATCATGTGTTTGATCATAAGCTACACTTATGCTTGTTAGATGATATTATTTACTTATCCTTATATGATCATTCACTTTGCTTGGTGATGAGTGCATGTATTCAATCTTTAGTATTTGGCGCTCCACCAAGATGTATGTGACATGGAAGAGTAACCCATGAGCCTAATTCCTTGTGCATTTGCAGTCAAAGAAAATCTTAAAATATGCAATAATTTAGGGGAGCTCTTGCTTATCACATACTTCTCAAAGCGACGATGTTTTCAATCTTATTATCATTTGTGAAGCTTTGATCTATATGTTGTCATCAATTACCAAAAGGGGAGATTGAAAGTGCAACTATCCTAGGTGGTTTTGGTAATTCATAACAACATATAGCTCATTGAGCTAATGCTATTCAAGACAAATATTTCAGGAAAGCTCAATGAATGGCATGGCATGGATTAAAAGTGGATCCCTCAAAATATTGGACAAAGGATTGGCTCAAGCAAGCTCAAGACTCTACATTTTACATTTTAGTGATCCAAAATCACATTGAGTCTATAGGAAAAGCCAATACTATCAAGGAGGGATGAGGTGTTTCTTAATGAGCCTCTTGCTTCATGTGCTTGTGATATGCTCCAAAACCCTCAACTACCTTCTCACATCCACATATGACCTAGCGTAAAGTCAAAATCGGTCCTACGATTCTTTCTATCCGGCGCCACCGAGTTCAAATGTCATAGCCACTTAAAACCTAGGCAATCGGTTTCACCGATAGGGATCTTGATCTCACCAGAGATGGGATTATAATCTCTCGTTTCCCATAGCGTTTGGTCTAACCGAAGTGGC
Source organism: Aegilops longissima (assembly GCA_021605205.1). Taxonomy (NCBI): domain Eukaryota; kingdom Viridiplantae; phylum Streptophyta; class Magnoliopsida; order Poales; family Poaceae; genus Aegilops; species Aegilops longissima. The sequence goes on from JAHIAM010019176.1 coordinate 74,561, forward strand.
GATCGGTCCCGAGATTGCAATGTAAACTCTCTGTTCCCTTCGTAACATTTGGTCTCACGAAAAGAGCGAATCGGTCCCATCGAGTTTACGACCAACTCTGGTTAGCTAATTACCAAATCGGTCTCACCGAGTTTGTATGTCGGTCTCACGAGATCGTTATGCCCTAACCCTAACCATATCGGTCCTACGAGAGTTGCATGTCGGTCCCACGAAATCACTAACGGTCACTAGGTTTCTTGAATCGGTTAGGCAGGTTTGTTGATTCGGTCCCACGAGTTTAGTAAATTGTGTTTAGCGGTTATATTTATGTGGAGGCTATATATACCTCCCTCCTCCTCTTCATTCGTGGAAGAGCCATCAGAACAAACCTACACTTCCAACTTACGGTTACGAGAAAACCTACTCATGTGGTGAGGCCAAGATATTCCATTCCAACCACATGAATCTTGATCTCTAGCCTTCCCCAGTGGCTTTCCACTCAAATCTTCTTTCCACCAGATCCAAATCCTATGAGAGAGAGTTGAGTGTTGGGGAGACTATCATTTGAAGCACAAGAGCAAGGAGTTCATCATCAACACACCATTTGTTACTTCTTGGAGAGTGGTGTCTCCTAGATTGGCTAGGTGTCACTTGGGAGCCTCGACAAGATTGTGGAGTTGAACCAAGGAGTTTGTAGGGCAAGGAGATGCGCCTACCGTGAAGATGTATTGCTAGTGAGGCAAGTCCTTCGTGGGCGGCGGCCATGGCGGGATAGACAACGTTGCTTCTTCGTGGACCCTTAGGTGGAGCCCTCCGTGGACTCACATAGTTACCCTTCGTGGGTTGAAGTCTCCATCAACGTGGATGTGCGATAGCACCACCTATCGGAACCACGACAAAAACATCGTGTCTCAATTGCTTTGAATCCTCCAAACCCTTCCCTTTACATTCTTGCAAGTTGCATGCTTTAATTTCTGCTGCCTATATACTCTTTGCATGCTTGCTTGAATTGTGGTTGCTTGACTTGTGCAAGATAGCTAAAATCTGCCAAAGTCTAAAATTGGGAAGGTTAAGTTTTAATTGGTCAAGTAGTCTAATCACCCCCCCTCTATACATACTTCAAGGTCCTACAAGTTCATCATTCTGATTCAGCCTATTATGAATAAACATGTTTGCAATGACAATTAGAGATCATAGTTGCTCGTGCCATGCTTGATTAGCTATGAGTTATAATGGTTTACCTTAACGGCCAACATGCTATTAAAATGGTTGTGATGTGGTATAGTGGGGTGGTATCCTCCTTTGAATGATTTAAGTGACTCAACTTGGCATGTTCACATGTAGTTGAAACAAATCAACATAGCCTTCACGATATTTATGTTCATGGTGGATTATATCCTACTCATGCTTGCGTCAATGTTTATTAATTTTAATGCATGTTCATATTTGTTATCGCTCTCTAGTTAGTGGCTTCCAGTCTTTTGCTAGCCTTCACTTGTACTAAGCGGAATCACTTGTGCATCAATCCTTAAACCCCAAAGTTATTCCATATGAGTCCACTATACCTTCCTATATCACGGTATCTACCTGCGTTCCAAGTAAATTTGTATGTGCCAAACTCTAAACCTTCAAATGAAATTCTGTTTTGTATGCTCGAATAGCTCATGTATCAAGTAGTGATGTCCATATCTTCCATCTTTGGGCGGTTATTCTCAAGAGGTGGACTCCGCTCCTCACTCCTGAAAAATGGCTGAGTCACGGGATGCGGTCCCATCCTTTATGCAAAGATCTTTTTATGTTGGGATAATTAAGTTCATCTATGAACTCCCCTCGAATAGACATCCCTGGTCATCTAAGTGATTACATGATCCGAGTCAACTAGGCGTTCCGATCATCCGTGGGCGGACTAGTCACTCGATGAACATCTTCATGTTGATCATTACTACGACTCATGCCACCTTTCGGTCTCGTGTTCTGAGGCCATTCTGCCATGCTAGGCTCGTCAAGTTAACCCCAAGTGTTTTTCTGTGTAAATCTGTCTTACACCGTTGTATGTGAGCGTGAATCCATCACCGATCATCACGTGGTGCTTAGAAGCGACGAACTGTAGCGGTTGCCGTCGGGGAGAACACTTCTTGAAATTGGTGTAAGGATCATCTTATTTACTCCGTCGATCTAAGCAAACAAGATGCATAAACATAATAAACATCACATGCAATTATATAGTAGTGACATGATATGGCCAATATCATATAGGTCCATTGATCTCCATCTTGAGGCTCCATGATCATCATCGTCACCGGCATGACACCATGATCTCCATCATCATGATCTCCATCATCGTGTCTCCATGAAGTTGTCTAGCCAACTATTACTTCTACTACTATGGCTAGGGTTAGCAATAAAGTAAAGTAATTACATGGCGTTGTTTAATGACCGGTCATACAATAAATAAAGACAACTCCTATGGCTCCTGCCGGTTGTCATATTCATCGACATGCAAGTCGTGAATCCTATTACAAGAACATGATCAATCTCATACATCACATATCATTCATCACATTCTTCTTGGCCATATCACACATAGCATACACTGCAAAAACAAGTTAGGCGTCCTCTAATTGTTGTTTGCATGTTTTGTGGCTGCTTTGGGTTTCTAGCAAACGATTCTTACCTCATAAAACCACAGCGTGATATGCCAATTGCTATTTACCCTTCATAAGGACCCTTTTCATCGAATCCGTTCCGACTAAAGTGGGAGGCGGCACCGCTAGCCACCTTATGCACCAAGTGCATGTCGTCAGTGGAACCTGTCTCACGTAAAATGCGTGTAAGGTCGGTCGGGCGCTTCATCCCAATACCGTCGAAACAAGATTGGACTAGTAGCGGTAAGCATATTGAACATCATCAACGCCCACAACTACTTTGTGTTCTACTGTGCAAAGAATCTCGCAATAGACCTAGCTCATGATGCCCTTGTTGGGGAGCGTGGCGAAATTCAAAATTTTCCTCGTGTCACCAAGATCTATCTATGGAGAAATCAGCAGAGGAATAAGAGTGCATCTACATACCCTTGTAGATCGCTAAGCGGAGCGTTCAAGTGAGCAGGGTTGATGGAGTCGTCTCGTCGTGATTCAAATCACCGATGATCCTAGCGCGAGCGGACGGCACCTCCGCGTTCAACACGCGTGCGGGCGGGCGTCTCCGCCTTGATCCAGCAAGGAAGAGGAGAGTTGATGGAGATCCAGGCCTGACGGCGTGTTGGATGCGGGATTCAGAGGGCCGCTAAGCCTGCGGAGGAGGAAGATGTGTCACGGGGAGGGAGGGGCGCCCGGGGGCTCGGTATGGATGCCCTCCTTCCCTCCACTATATATAGGGGCAAGGGAGAGGGAGCCTTGCCCTTCCTCAAGGAAGGCGGCCGAGAGAGGGAGGTCCATCCTCCCCAAGGCACCTCAGTGCCTTCCTTTGAGACTCTTCCCTCCCAAGTTTCCTTGGCGCATGGGCCTCTTGGGGCTGGTGCCCTTGGCCCATATAGGGCGCCCCCCA
>JAHIAM010019177.1:0-20421 GCA_021605205.1 Aegilops longissima
AATCTAGCGTCTTGATCTATCTCTATAGAACTTGATGCCCAATATGTAAGTAGCTTCACGAGGTCTTTCATTGAAAACTTTTATTCAAGTATCCTTTTATGCTATCAGAAATTCTATATCATTTCCAATTAATAATATATAGTCCACATATAATTTCAGAAATGCTACTGAGCTCCCTCACTTTCTTGTAAATATAGGCTTCTCCAAAAGTCTGTATAAAACCATATGCTTTGATCACACTATCAAAGCATTTATTCTAACTCGAGAGGCTTCTTGTCGGTGTCAAAACAGCGGATCTCGGGTAGGGGTCCCGAACTATCGTCTAGGCGGATGGTACAGAGACAAGGGACACGATGTTTACCCAGTTTGGGCCCTCTCGATGGAGGTAAAACCCTCGTCTGCTTGATTGATATTGATATTGTGGATGTTTACAAGAGTGGATCTACCACGAGATCAAGGCTAAACCCTAGAAGCTAGCCTATGGTATGATTGTTGTATATGAGATTGTCTATCGACTAGCTGGCCTGGTTTATATAATCCACGAGGCCTAGGATAACAAGAGTCCTAGCCGAATCGCGGTGGGGAGGTCCTTGTCTTGACCACCAAGTCTTGTGGAATCTTCCTTGTATCGGCACCTGTCGGTGGCCCATGAGTTTGCGGCCATGGGGTCCTCGGCCCAATCAAGCGATCGAGAGGCGTGGTGAGTACCCCTAGTCGGGACACCGTCGATAGCCCCTGAACGGTCTTCAAGTTAGGGCGCTCCTCGATTCTTCGAACTGTTCTTCATCTTGGTCGTCGGTCTTGAAAACTGGTTCAACAAATCTTCTCATCTTGATCTTGAGATCGCAAATGCATTAGCGAGTTTACGTCGGAATTATCGAAGAGCCTTTAAGTTTCCGGCCTTTATCAATGCCTTGTTATTTTTGTCACGCCTCGGGTTTGAAGTTGTTCCGGTGGCAAGGTCCTCTTCGTCGAGCTCCACGCGGACTGCATTGAGTATCTTTGCAGCGAGCACCAATGCGGACTGCTTCCCAGCTCTTGCGGACTATGTATCGAGCTCCAACGGACTGTATCCGAGCTCCACGCGGACTATGTATCCGAGCTCCAAGCGGACTTTATCCGAGTGTCATAAATCACCTTGGTTCAAAGAAGTTTGAAGGAGTTTAACGAGCTTAATGCGGAAATGCCCTCTAAGGGCCAGCCACTTGCATCAGAGCTATATGTCGAACTGCTTCCGGGTGGTTAAGCACCTCGATTACGGTAGGACTGATTTTTGGTCAATGTTTTTATTGATGTAATTTATTCTCGTGCGAGATATATAGCGGTAGCCCTCAAGGTATGTATCGGTCTAAAACCGAGATACTGAAGGATGACATAAGACCGGCTGATCCCGTGGCGGCTGAGACTCGAGGTTGATTTGCAAAATCGATTACGAGGATCAAGTCTAACTTCAGCCAGAACACTGGGACACAAAAAGCAGCGTGCTCGAGTCCTCGAGACTCGGGTTGGAGTGCGGCCGACCAACTTGAGGATCAAAATCTCCTCGAGCTGTATTGCACTTAAGATTTTCGCATAGAACAAGCAATGCAGTAGCCCGAGACACTGTCGGTGGCAACACCGAGATCGAGGATCAATGTGCTTACTAATATTTGTAAGTAATAAGCCCGAAGCCCAGTGGCCCTGAGCCTTAATGCGGGCACGGTGGCGAATTAAGGATCAATATCCATAGTAAAATCACAAATTATGTGTAATGACTCAATGTATCCAAGTACTTTATGTCATTAATGCCGGATCCACATTGTACAAAACTTTGTTGACCGACCATCGGCTTCAACCTCCTCGGCGATGGCGAGGAGTGTTTAATCCTACTTTATAAAGCCTTTATGAGGCAAAGATTTATGAAAAACAAGGCAATCTGGCCATACGGTTTTATAAACAAAGTCATGGAGAGATATGCTATATTACTGTTTAACGAAGAAATGTCTTCAAAGAAAATAGTCCGCTTCTGGTTCCTTTCTTTGGGTTGCCATGCTAAGCATGATCATGAAACCTCAGCTCAATGTAAGAAGCGAAATATTGAGGATTTAAATGCAGGAGGTCGATTACTAGCCCCGGTGGTGTTCGGCGAAGGCGAGGTCAAGCGGAAACACTTGACCAATGTCATGAATGGCCGTCATTTAATATAGTCGTCGGATCGCTGACCAGTTTACACCTATTGTGATAGTCAGGTTTTGGCTTTCTCCACTGAGGTGCTTGACCATGCGAGCTGGAAGCACAATGTGATGGTTCTCCCTGCACACCTAGCCGAACAAAGCGGGCGTAGGAGGCAAGTCGGGGAGCGAACCCAACTATTGACCGAAGACACAATTGAAACTGATGCATATATAGCGATGCCGGAATGTTTTTCTGAATCTCTAAAGGAGTCCGGATTACCTTTGCGAGACTTGTGCTGAAAACACAAAGAAGTTTAAAAGTGCCAAAAGCTTGGAAAACCAAAAAGCCGTAAAAACATGGCGTCCGAACACTCGTGTGAAAAAAGGAGAGATAAATAATAAAAACTTTAGCGACTAAGAAGAAAAACACTTAGTATGAAATGGCTCAAATAAACATAAGAGCCCCCAAGTGACTTGGTAAAAGTTGACTATATAATGTAAGGTGACATGTAGAATGCCTTCTAGCGGATTGTAGATCGTTTGCGGTGGCGGACCTTTTAACTTCAACCTCTGGACCCAATAGTCCGGATGTGTCGAATACCCTCGAGGTTATACAAGCGGGGCATGTGTGGAGACCAGGCGTAGGGGTCATTAGTGCTTGTATGTCAGGACAAGTGCCCAACTAGTTATGTTATATTACATGGGTAGTAGAAACATCTTCCAGGAGAATAGTTCCGTTAAGGGTTCCTTTGATCTGGGATGCATGCCCTAAAGTGCATGTCAAGGCTGCTATGAAAGCAGAAAATCATCAGGGGAAGATGGGTAAATAATTAAAAATCATCTTTTAGTTCACCGACCGAGTATTCCCTTAAGAACACTAGCTTTCGGCTTCACCCGTCTGAGAGGTACACAACCGGTGACCAGCGGTAACAATCGTAGAAGGTGCTCCTTTACCACCTAGCGAACAATGGGAGCGTGGGGTAAGCACGAGGCGAACAACCCAGCTTGGCCAAAACTTAAGTCATATCGATGCATATAATGGTGAATAAAAGGTACATGCGGAAGTGTGACACATGTATTGGGTATAAAGCCGTATTAATAAGCTACATTAAAGCCCCTAGGTATAATGGTAGCGGGTAGCGCGTCAAGTGTGAACAAAGTTTCGACAAGGAAAATTTGTACAAGCAACTTTTACAAAAAGTATAATTCTTGGTCGAACCGAACACAAGTTAGAAATTTAAAACTTTGAGCATGAAGGCAACTTAGCTGGTTAATGTGTTCGGTGTTGTGGTGCATCCGAGCTTGATCGGGACAAGATTCCATCCCCAAGCCGGTCCGGAGTGGCGGAACAAGGAGCTTGAGCACTCGAAGTGGTGACATAGCCGGTCAATGCAGGATGGCGAGTGATGCGAAGTCCCGGCATGGGGTAATGAAGTGTTAGCGAAGCCCCGTCAGCCGAGTGGCGTCAAAGGATATAGTCCGTTGGATCATTTTCCTGTGCACAAAAATAGTGCAGACCGGGGATAATATTAATAATAGGAATTAAAAAAATCGTTGCATAATAAATAATTTATGCAAAGTGAGTAATGACAGAAATATGGCTGGCGCTGAAGTCAATGTCGATGGGCGTCGGTGTGATCTTGATAAGGCGTGGCCAAGCCTGAATTCACGGTCGGTTCGAGTTCGGTTGCGGCGTTAGCGGTGTGTCTTGAGCCGAACCATCATGCGACCGTCGATAATCGTACCATTTGATAGACCTCTGTACATATGCTGGACTAACTAGGTAATAATTCCTTGGGAAAAATTTAACCCAAAGCAAAAGAAATACTAGGATTAATAGCACTGGTTTATTTGTTGTAGCAATCCGAAGGGAGGTGATTCCCAAAATTGGGACTCGATCCGCACCCATTTCCTGGTGCTAGTGGCCTTGAAGTGTCAAAGTAGGTTGATGAAGAGATTGCGAGGCCCCGGTCCAGCGAGATGTGAAGTAGGTCGGCATGATGGACACCAGCTGAAGAAGCAATAGTGCGGCCGCCGATGCGGTCGTGGCGTGGTTGATGCGGCTTGATGAAGCGAGCCGTGCGGTGATGCGGTATGCCCGCTCCGTGTAATCCGTGGGGCAGCGATGTTGGTGATGATTTTTTCCTTGCGATGCGGACTCTTGTTCGGCTTGCCGAGATGATGATCCGAAGAAGTTGAGCTCGGCTCAACAAAGTGACGCGATGTCTAGCGTGGGTTGGCGGCCGTGGAGCAATATTGCGGACTAGTTTGACAACAGCATGATGTTGAAGATCATGTTCAAAGATCTTAAAGTTAGTGGGATGTGTTGGGATCAAACACAATACCCCATACAAAACTTCCTTCAAAAGGATGTCAAATCCGTTCATAAAAAGATGAACCGGGTCGGATTCGTTTTCAGAAAACAGATCCGAAAAGTGATGCACTAATCGGAAGGTTCCGGAGTTTGGGCGTCGGATCGAGCTGATCAGCGGTTGGATCTTCAAAGAGCGAGCTAGAAGCTGGACATCACGCCCTAAGCTCGTCAGGTCTCGTCCAGATTTACGGCTGATATACGGAGATTGCGGAGATTCCTCCATGAAACTGACAAATTTTCCAGGGTTGTTGTAGACTCAATTCCGCACAATTCCACGAAGCAATCGTTAAAAGCGACACACGGCGAAGCGGCGGCGGACACAAGTCCGCTGTCGGAAATACATCTGATGCCTAGAGGCAATGTTGGCGTTGAGCCCGGGCTCCTGGATGATTCCTCTATGATCTTGATAGAGATCGGAGTTGATGTTGATGAAGGCCCTCATCCGAACATGACGATTGGAGATAGGCGCAGCCCTTGAGTTGAACAAGGTGACCCGGTCGAGCTGGTGGCGAAGATGTCGAAGTTCGATTAACTGAGGCGAGCCATCGAGCTTTTCGGACACTGAAGGAACTCTCAATGAAAGCACCAATGTCGGTTGTCAAAACCGGCGGATCTCGGAGTGAGGGTCCCGAACTGTGCGTCTAGGCGGATGGTAACGGGAGACAAGGGACACAATGTTTACCCGAGTTCGGGCTCTCTTGATGGAGGTAAAACCCTACGTCCTGCTTGATTGATATTGATATTGTGGATGTTTACAAGAGTGGATCTACCACGAGATCAAGGAGGCTAAACCCTAGAAGCTAGCCTATGGTATGATTGTTGTACATGAGATTGTCTATCGACTAGCTTGGCCCTGGTTTATATAATGCACGAGGCCTAGGATAACAAAGTCCTAACCCGAATCTTGGCGGGGAGGAGTCCTTGTCTTGACCACCAAGTCTTGTGGAATCTTCCTTGTATCGGCACCTGTCGGACTGGCCCATAGTGTCTCGCCATGGGGGTCCTCGGCCCAATCAAGCTGATCGGGAGATGGCGTGGTGAGTACCCCTAGTCCGGGACACCGTCACTTGCACAGACCATAAATTGATCTTGGGTTTGCACACTTTGTTAGCACCTTTTGGATCAACAAAACCTTCGGTTGCATCATATACAACTCTTCTTCTAGAAATCCATTCAAGAATGCAATTTTGACATCCATTTGCCAAATTTCATAATCATAAAATGCAGCAATTGCTAACATGATTAGGACAGACTTAAGCATCGCTACGGGTGAAAAGTCTCATCGTAGTCAACCCCTTGAACTTGTCGAAAACCTTTACGCAACAAGTTGAGCTTTATAAACAGTTACATTACCATCAGCATCGGTCTTCTTCTTAAAGATCCATTTATTCTCAATGGCTTGCCGATCATCGGGCAAGTCAACAAAAGTCCATAGTTTGTTCTCATACATGGATCCCATCTCAGATTTCATGGCTTCCAGCCATTTTGCGAATCTGGGCTCACCATCGCTTCTTCATAGTTTGTAGGTTACGCCATGGTCAAGTAACATGACTTCGAGAATAGGACTACTGTAACACTCAGTGCGGATCTTACTCTAGTTGACCTCGTAGTTTAGTAGAAACTTGATCTGAAGTTTCATGATCAATATCATTAGCTTCCTCACTAATTGGTGCAGTTGTCACGGGAACCGGTTCTTGTGATGAACTACTTTCAATAAGGGAGCAGATCTGATTATCTCATCAGGTTCTACTTTTCTCCACTCACTTCTTTCGAGAGAAACTCCTTTTCTAGAAAGGATCCGAATTTAGCAATGAAAATCTTGCCTTCAGATCTGTGATAGAAGGTGTACCCAATAGTCTCTTTTGGGTATCCTATGAAGACACATTTCTCGATTTAGGTTGAGCTTATCTGGTTGAAGTTTCTTCACATAAGCATCGCACCCCAAACTTTAAGATCGACAACTTTGGTTTCTTGCCAAACCATAGTTCATAAGGTGTCATTTCAGCAGTTTTGATGGTGCCCTATTTAGCGTGAATCGGCCGTCTCTAAAGCATAACCCCAAAAGCGATAGCGGTAAATCAGTAGAGACATCATAGATCGCACCATATCTAGTAAAATACGATTCTGACGTTCGGACACACCATTTCGTTGTGGTGTTCCGGGTTGGCGTGAGTTCGAAACTATTCGCATTGTTTCAAATATAAACCAAACTCGTAACTCAAATATTCTCCTCCATGATCAGATCGTAGAAATTTTATTTTCTTATTACGATGACTTCAATCTGAAATTCTTTGAACTTTTCAAATGTTTCAGACTTATGTTTCATCAAGTAGATATACACATATCTGCTCAAATCATCTGTGAAGGTGAGAAAATACGATACCATGGCGTGCCTCAACATTCATTGGACCACAAACATCGGTATGTATGATTTCCAACAAATCAGTTGCTTTCGCTCCATAGTTCGGAAGCGGCGTTTTAGTCATCTTGCCCATGAGGCCGCAGTTACATAAGTACCAAGTGATTCATAATCAAGTGATTCAAAAGCCCATCGATATGGAGTTTCTTCATCGTTTACGATATGACCCAAGCGGCGGTTGCCACAAATAAGTTGCACTATCATTATCAACTCTGTATCTTTTGGTTTCAACACTATGAATATGTATTACTACTATGATTCAATAAAATAGACCACTCTTCAGGGTGCATGACCATAAAAGATATTATTCATATAAATAGAACAACCATTATTCTCGACTTAAATGAATAACCGTCTACGCATCAAACAAGATCCAGATATAATGTTAGGGCTTATGGCGGCACCAAATAACAATTATTTAGGTCTAAAACTAATCCCGATGGTAGATGTAGAGGTAGGCGTGCCGACCGTGATCACATCGACTTTGGAACCATTTCCAGCGCGCCGTCACCTCGTCGTAGCCAATCTTAAGCAATCCGTAGTTCTGTTTGAGTTGCAAATATTAGCAGAACGTATCAAATACCAGGTACTACTACGGTATTAGTAAGGTACACATCAATAACATGTATATCACATATACCTTTGTTCCTTTGCCATCCTTCTTATCCGCCAAATACTTGGGGCAGTTCCGCTTCGATGTCGATCGCTTTGCGGAAGAAGCATAGTCTCAGGTTTAGGTCGCAGACTTGGGTTTCCTCTCTTGAGCAGCAACTTGTTTGCTGTTCTTCTTGAAGTTCCTTCTTCTTCCCTTTGCCTTTTCTTAGGCTGGTGGTCTTGTTAACTATCAACACTTGATGCTCCTTTTGATTTCTACCTCCATGGCATATAGCATTGCGAAGAGCTCGGGAATAGACTTGTCCATCCCTTGCATATTATAGTTCATCACGAAGCTCTTGTAGCTTGGTGGCGATGATTGAAGAATTCGTCAATGACACTATCATCGGAAGATTAACTCCCGGTTGAATCAAGTGATTATTATACCCGGACATTTGGAGTATGTGTTCCTTGTGAACTATTATCCTCCATCTTGCAGCTATAGAACTTATTGGAGACTTCATATCTCTCAATCCGGGCATTTGCTTGAAATATTAACTTCAACTCCTGGAACATCTCATATGCTCCATGGCGTTCAAAACGTCGTTGAAGGCCGGTTCTAAGCCGTAAAGCATGGCACCTTGAACTATCGAGTAGTCATCAGCTTTGCTCGCGGACGTTCTTAACGTCGTCGGTTGCATCAATAGCAGGCACTGGCACCGCGGTGCTTCAGGGCGTAATTCTTACGTGCAGCAATGAGGATAATCCTCGGGTTATGGACCCGATCCGTGTAATTGCTACCATCATCTTTCAACTTTGCTTTCTCAAGGCGCATTAAAATTCAAGCGGAACAACACGAGCCATCTATCTACGATAAACATAGACAAGCAAAATACTATCGGTACTAAGTTCATGATAAATTTAAGTTCAATTAATCATATTACTTAAGAAGTCCCACTTAGATAGACATCTCTCTAGTCATCTAAGTGATTCACGTGATCAAATCAACTAAACCATGTCCGATCATCACGTGAGATGGAGTAGTTTCAATGGTGAACATCACTATGTTGATCATATCTACTACATGATTCACGTTCGACCTTTCGGTCTCCATGTTCGAGGCCATATCTGTATATGCTAGGCTCATCAAGTTTCACAGAGTATTCGCGTGTGCAACTGTTTTGCACCGTTGTATTTGAGCGTAGAGCCTATCACCCGATCATCATGTGGTGTCTCCACGAAGAACTTTCATAGCGGTGCATACTCAGGAGAACACTTCTTGATATTCAATGAGAGATCATCTTATAATGCTACCGTCAATCAAAGCAAGATAAGATGCATAAAGGATAAACATCACATGCAATCAATATAAGTGATATGATATGGCCATCATCATCTTGTGCTTGTGATCTCCATCTCCGACACCGTCGTGATCACCAACGTCACCGGTAGCGACTCCTTGATCTCCATCGTAGCCTCGTTGTCGTCTAGCCAACTATTGCTTCTCGACTATCGCTACCGCTTAGTGATAAAGTAAAACAATTACATGGCGTTTGCATTTCATACAAAAGCGACAACCATATGGCTCCTGCCGATTGCGATAACTTCGGTTACAAAACATGATCATCTCATACAATAAAATATAGCATCACGTCTTGACCATATCACATCAAAACATGCCTGCAAAAACAAGTTAGACATCCTCTACTTTGTTGTTGCAAGTTTTACGTGGCTGCTACGGGCTGAGCAAGAACTGGTCTTACCTCGCATCAAAACCACAGCGATAGTTTGTCAAGTTGGTGCTGTTTAACCTTCCATAGGACGGGCGTAGCAACACTCGGTTCAACTAAAGTGAGAGAGAGACACCCGCTGGTCACCTTTCATGCGAGTGCTCGCCGGTGAAACCAGTCTCGCGTAAGCATCTGGCGTAATGTCGGTCGGGCGGTTCATCTCACAATACCGCCGAACCAAAGTATGACATCTTTGGTAAGCAGTATGACTTATATCGCCCACAACTCACTTGTGTTCTACTCGTGCATATAACATCAAGCGCATAAAACCAGGCTCGGAAGCCACTGTTGGGGAGCGTAGTAATTTCAAAAATTCCTAAGCACCCGCAAGATCATGCTGATGGTATAGCGAGAGAGGAGAGTGTTGTCCACGTACCCTCGTGAACCGTGGCGAGGCGTTATGACAACGCGGTTGATGTGAGTCGTGCGTCTTCACGATCCGACCGATCCAAGTACCGAGCGTCGGCACCTCCGAGTTCAGCACACGTTCAGCTCGATAGCGATCCCGGACTCGATCAGCAAAGTGTCGGGGATGAGTTCGGCAGACATGACTGCGTGGTAGCGATGATGATGCTCTACGGGCGAGGCTTCGCCTAAACTCATGACGATATGGCGAGGTGGAATATGGTGGAAGGGCACGCTCGGCTAAAAAGCGATCCGTAGATCAACTTGTGTTCTGGGGTACCTTGCCCCGTATATAAGGAGGGAGGAAGGTCGGCCGGCCCACAAGGGTGCGCTGGAGAGTCCTACTCCACGGAGTAGAGACTCCCCCTCTCTGCCTTGTTGGAGAAGGAAGGGAGGGAAGAGGAAGAGGCGCCGCCCCCTCTCCTGTCCTATTAGGACTAGGGGGGGAGCTGGCCAGCCTCCTCTTCTCCCTCATAGCCCACTAGCCATTATCCCCGGGAGGTTCAGGTAACCCGGTGTTTGATAAAATCCGATTTCACGGAACCATTCCGATTTCAAATATAGGCTTCAATATATCAATGTTTATGTCTCGACCATTTGAGACTCCTCGTCACGTCCGTGATCACATCGGGACTCGAACAAACTTGGTACATCAAAACTTATAAACTCATAATAAAACTGTCATCGTGATGTTAAGCGTGCGGACCCTACGGGTTCGAGAACTATGTAGACATGACCTAGAACTATTCTCGGTCAATAACCAATAAGCGGAACACTGGATGCCCATATTGGTTCCTACATATTCTATGAAGATCTTTATCGGTCAAACGCATAACGACAAGCGTTGTTCCCTTTGTCATCGGTATGTTACTTGCCGAGATTCGATCGTCGGTATCAATACCTAGTTCAATCTAGATTCTTGGCAATTCTCTTTACTCGTTCCGTAATACATCATCTAGCAACTAACTTATTAGTTGCAATGCTTTACAGAGGCTTATGTCATGTGTATTACCGAGAGGGCGAAGATACCTCTCCGACAATCGGATGACAAAACCTAATCTCGAAATCGCCAACCCAACATGTACCTTTGGAGACACCTGTAGTACTCCATTATAATCACCCGATTACGTTGTGATGTTTGGTAGCACCAAAGTGTTCCTCCGGTAAATGGGAGTTGCATAATCTCATAATTACTGAGGAACATGTATAGGTCATGAAGAAAGCAATAGCAATATACTAAGCGATCAAGTGCTAGTCTAACGGAATGGGTCATGTCAATCACATCATTCTCCTAATGTTGTGATCCATTAATCAAATAACAACACATGTCTATGGTTGGAAACATAACCATCTTTGATTAATAGGCTAGTCAAGTAGAGGCATACTAGTGACTATATGTTTGTCTATGTATTCACACATGTATCATGTTTCGGTTAATACAATTCTAGCATGAATAATAAACATTTATCATGATATGAAAATGAATAATAACTTTATTATTGCCTCTAGGGCATATTTCCTTCAACTGCAAGTCACCAGGACTGGTTAGGGTGGTTGCTAAACCCCTAGTGGACAAGCTGGCTAGGCAAAGCAAGTTAGTCCACGTGTAAACTAAAAACCATGCCAAAAGCTGGCTATGCACTCAAGGTGTTTGAAGAAATGCGTTGGCATCTAAATGACTCGATGGCAACAAAACATTTCCAGATTGGTGTCTCCTTCATTCAAAAAGGTGGTGGTGGAGTTAGTTTGGTAAAACAAGAAACTTTACAATGCAAGTTTTGGTGAAATTCAAATCTGGACAGAAAGGAAGAGGCAATCTGGTCAACTTAAAACATGCCTATGGGGCTGATCTCTTGGACTGAAGGGTTTTGTAGGGTGGTCTATAAGCGGGAAGAAGAATCATGGGTAAAGGGCAAGTTAAAAGATGGTTGCGATACAAATCACCAAGTTGAACCAGAATGCAAATGAGGATGATTCACTCAAACTTTTCAAAAGAGCATCAATGGGTTTTTGCATAAAGATGAATAATATACTCCTCTTGACCTCCCTAATTTTGGTGGAAGTTTTAAAGGAATATTTAATTAGGTTGTAGTGCAAAATTGCCTTGGACCAGATTTGAAAATTAGAGGTGAGAACTCAAAATATCCAAATAATGAAATATATTTTTGCATAAAGTGATTTAAAAACATCACATGACATCCCCAAATTTTGTTGGGATTTTTAAATCAATTTATAAAGAGTTCTGATGCAAATGGGGCCCTAAACTTATGAAAAACCATTTTAGCAGATAGCAGCTCAGGGATAAATAATTATATAAATAATCCCATTGATAAAATAATTGTTTTATTTGAGAGGGTAAATAAGTCCAATAATGATTGAAAAGTTTTCACTTGGGGTAAAAACTCCATAATAATAGAAAAAGAATGGTTACTGAAATCAAAGGAATCCAAAAATAAAATTTTAAGTTTCCTCGCAAAATTTTAATTAATAAAACAAGGTTAAAATTTTGGGGTGTCACAATATCATTCTCTCTCGAGTTGGTATCCGAAGATCATCTTGCAGATCTGGACATGGTCTAAAGTGTTCGATAATTATTTTGGAGTATTAGGAGATGGAACCCGCCTTGCAATGTCGAAGACAAGACTGCGCCGGACTCATCGTCATTGAAGCCTGGTTCGGAGACTCTTGAGGAGTCTGGATTAGGGGTATCCGGATAGCTGGACTATATGCTTCGTCCGGATTGTTGGGCGTAAAGATACAAGACTCAAGACTCCGTCCGTGTCCGGATGGGACTCTCCTTTGCATGGAAGACAAGCTTGGCAATCCGGATATTATATTTCCTTCCTTGTAACCGACTCCATATAAGCCCTAGCCCTCTTGATGTCTATATAAACGGAGAGTTCGGTCCTTAGAGGGGCGATCACAATCATAATCATCATAGGCTAGCTTCTAGGGTTTAGCCTCTATGATCTCGTGGTAGATCAACTCTTGTACTATTCATATCATCAATATCAATCAAGCGAGGAAGTAGGGTTTTACCTCCATCGAGATGGCGAACACGGGAAAACATTGTGTCCCTTGCCACTGTTACCATCAGCCTAAGAGCGCCTGAGATCGGGACACCATACCGAGATCCGCCGGTTTGACAATGACACCCGCCTCGCCACACCACTCCTCATCATGGCCAGCGCCCATGGTTGCGGGAATGAGTCAAGCCGATGTCTAAATTTTGCCATGCACTATGGGTATCTGAAAGGTTGAGCTGGAAAGTTTTCTGTAGTGGATATTGAATACAAAAGCTGCACCCTTCGGTTTGCTGCCTGTTTTTAGTCTCCTCGTTCCTCGGCTCTCGGCGCTGCCCTCTCGCCTCCTTCTCTTGCACCTATAAAAGGGAGTCGCTCCTCTCGAAAGATGCACAGAACTACTTCTTCTTGCCACAGGTTCACACCTGAGCTGCTTGCTCTGATCTTCCTCATCCCGGCTTGCGTGCGTGCACTGAGTCGGGACGATGAAACCTCCCAAACCGCACCTCTTTGAGTCATATGCGGGAGAAGGGTGATAAGGTTTTTGTGGGCGCTTCTGCGCGACTCTTGACTAGTTCATCACGGACACCGCGACCACTTCCCCAATGCGACTTCTTCCCGGCGTCGACAACCTCTTGACGACATGGCTACGAGGATGTCGACCCCAAGTCTAGTGCTTCTGCTCCTGCTTCTGTCTCGTCGTGTTCTTGTTTTTCCTATTAGAGCTCTGTCATAGTTCCTTGTTCTAGTGTTTGCCCTAGATATGTTGGCTCTACTTCATATATGCAACTTGCTCTCTTGTCGATCTAGAGATGTTAGGTTCTAGTTCATATTTGCAGATGTTATTTACCTTCTCTCTGTCGGATCGCATGACTTGCTTTATCTCTGCTATTTTAGTCATGCTTTATTTAGTATTTCCATTAATAAAATCATATGGTAAATTGCTCATATTTCCAAGGTACTTGGCCTTGAACTCAAAGATCAGCATCTGTGAGCGAGCAATATCTGCTGGCTTTGCTTTGCCACCCAGTCATCTGGCGGTTGCTACCCTCTCGATCTTGTTTCCATATGCCTCGCTTTTGCACGAATTGAAGCAGCAGATTCACCATTATAGCCCGCTGCTCCTCGCTGGTTGGACCTCTCCTTGCTCCCACATATTATCCCTCCCTCCTTCATACCTATCTTTCTTGTGCTCTCTTGAGCACCACGAGCATGGTGCTCTGCTAATGTGAGTGCTGCGAATAAAGGGCCGTGATTTTAAACACGGCGCCAGAACCATGACCACTCCTCCTCCCTCTTGCTCTCCACCTCTAATAGGCAGGGTGCTCTGTTGGGCTCCGACGAGGAATAGCTGGAGCCATTTAAGGCCAAACTGGTGGTCGCGCAAACTACTGCAAAGTGCTGGATACATACATATGGTGCCCTTGTGGCATTTGGACTTTATGGTTTATGGTATATGTAAATTGGGAAACAATCATGCATGAATGATATTAACAATAGTAGCAAACATCATTTATAGCATGTATTAACCCACAAAATAGCCAATTGTGGCTAAGGGTCCAAAGTTAATACTATCTATACCAATGAGCAAAGTCATTAGATCAACATGTACTATAAACTACACTGCCATCCTATGAGCATTATCATGCATGATTTTTTCCAATTTACATAATACCATAATAAATGATCAGGTCCAAATGTCACAAGAGTGCCAACTGTCATGTATGTGTCCGGGCTTTGGAAGTGTGGTTTTGCTCACAGGGAACGGCAGCAAAAGAGGTGTAATGTTTGCGGACCCGACCCATTTGGCATTAAATGGCTCCAACTGTTCCATTGGACCCCAAAAGATCGTTGGTCTATCTAGAAGTTGAGAGAGAGGGAGGAGGAGTGGTCTGTTGGGGAACATAGTAATTTCAAAAAATTCCCTGCTACGCAAGATCATGGTGATGGCATAGCGAGAGGGAGAGTGTATGTCCACGTACCCTCGTGACCGTAGCAGGCGTTATAACAACGCGGTTGATGTAGTCGTCGTCTTCACGATCCGACCGATCCAAGTGCGAGCATACGGCACCTCCGAGTTCAACACCGTTCAGCTCGATGGCGATCCCGGGCTCCGATCCGGCAAAGCGTCGGGGATGAGTTCGTCAACCTGACGGCGTGGTGGCGATGATGATGCTCCACCGGCGCGGGCTTCGCCTAAGCTCCATGACGATATGACCGAAGTGGAATATGGTGGAGGGCACCGCCTGCAGGCTAAGGCGATCCGTAGATCAACTTGTGTGTCATGGGGTGCCCCTGCCCCGTATATAAAGGAGCGAAGGTGCGGCCAGCCAAGAGCGCTGGAGGAATCCTACTCCCGGAGTAGGACTCCCCCTTCCTAGTTGGATTAGGATTAGGAGGCGAAGAGGAAGAGCGCCGCCCCTCTCCTGTCCTATTCGGACTAGAGGGGAGCGCGCGGCCTGCGGCGGCGCTTCCTCTTCTCTCTTATGGCCCATTAAGGCCCATAGACTTCCCGGGGTTCGGTAACCCCGGTGTTCATAACTTCCTTTTCATCCGGAACCTTTCGAAGTCAAACATAGGCTTCAATATATCAATCTTTATGTCTCGACCATTTGAGACTCCTCGTCATGTCGTGATCACATCGGGACTCGAACAACCATCGGTACATCAAAACCTATAAACTCATAATGAACTCGTCATCGAAGCGTTAAGCGTGCGGACCCTACGGGTTCGAGAACTATGTAGACATGACCTAGAACCATTCTCGGTCAATAACCAATAGCGGAACCTGGATGCCCATATTGGTTCCTACATATTCTATGAAGATCTTTATCGGTCAAACCGCATAACAACTTCGTTGTTCCCTTTGTCATCGGTATGTTACTTGCCGAGATTTGATGCGTCGGTATCCGATACCTAGTTCAATCGTTCTTGGCAAGTCTCTTTACTGTTACGTAATGCATCATTCCGTAACTAACTCATTACTACATTGCTTGCAAGGCTTATTGTGATGTGCATTACCGAGAGGGCCGGAGATACCTCTCCAGAGCAATCGGATGACAAAACCTAATCTCGAAATAGGCCAACCCAATATGTACCTTTGGAACACCTGTAGTACTCCTTTATAATCACCCGATTCGTTGTGACGTTTGGTAGCACCAAAGTGTTCCTCCAGTGGCAGGAGTTGCATAATCTCATATTACGAGAACATGTATAAGTCATGAAAAAGCAATAGCAGCATACTAAGCGATCAAGTGCTAGGCTAACGGAATGGGTCATGTCAATCACATCATTCTCCTAATGATGTAATCCCGTTAATCAAATGACAACTCATGTCTATGGCTAGGAAACTTAACCATCTTTGATTCAACAGCTAGTCAAGTAGAGGCATACTAGTGACACTATGTTTGTCTATGTATTCACACATGTATTATGTTTCCGGTTAATACAATTCTAGCATGAATAATAAACATTTATCATGAAATAAGGAAATAAATAGTAACTTTATTATTGCCTCTAGGGCATATTTCCTTCAGTCTCCCACTTGCACTAAGTCAATAATCTCGTTCACATCATCATGTGATTCAACACTAATATTCACATCGTATGTGATTAACACCCATAGTTCACATCGTCATGTGACCAACACCCAAAGGGTTTACTAGAGTCAATAATCTAGTTCACATCGCTATGTGATTAACACCCAAAGAGTACTAAGGTATGATCATGTTTTGCTCGTGAGAGAAGCTTTAGTCAGCGGTCTGTCACATTGAGCCGTATGTATTTTACAAATATTCTATGTCTACAATGCTCTTGCGGAGCTACTCTAGCTAATTGCTCCCACTTTCAATATGTATCCAGATTGAGACTTAGAGTCATCTGGATCAGTGTAAAAACTTGCATCGATGTAACTCTTTCTGACGGGCTCTTTTATCACCTCCATAATCGAGAAATATTTCCTTAGTCCTCACTAAGGATGTTCTTGACCAATTTCCAGTGATCTACTACTAGATCACTATTGTACTCCTTGCCAAATTCAGAGCAAGGTATACAATAGGTCTGGTACATAGCATGGCATACTTCATAGAACCTATGGTGAGGCATAGGAATGACTTTCATTCTCTTTTCTATTTTCTGCCGTGGTGGGATTTGAGTCTTACTCAATTTCACACCTTTGCAACATAGGCAAGAACTTTTAGTTGATGTTCCATTTTGAACTACTTCAAAATCTTGACAAGGTATGTGCTTATTGAAAAAACTTATCAAGTGTCTTGATCTATCTCAATAGATCTTGATGCTCAATATGTAAGCAACTTCACGAGGTCTTTCTTTGAAAAACTCCTTTCAAATACTCCTTTATGCTTTGCGAATAATTCTACATTATTTCGATCAACAATATGTCATTCATATACTTATCGAAATCTTGTAGTCTCCCACTCACTTCTTTGTAAATACAGGCTTCTCCAAAGTCTGTATAAAACCATATCTTTGATCACACTATCAAAGCGTTTATTCTAACTCGAGATGCTTACACGTCCATAGATGGATCGCTGGAGCTTGCACATTTTATTAGCACCTTTAGGATTGACAAAATCTTACGGTTGCATCATATACAACTCTTCTTTAAGAAAACCATTAAGGAATGCAGTTTTGACATCCATTTGCAGATTTCATAAAATGTGGCAATTGCTAACATGATTCGGACAGACTTTTAAGCATCGATACAAGTGAGAAAATCTCATTGTATTCAACATCTTGAACTTTGTCTAAAACCTTTTCGACAAGTCTAGCTTTGTAGATAGTAACACTACTATCAGCATCATCTTCCTCTTGAAGATCCATTTATTTAACATGGCTTGCTGATCATCGAGCAAGTCAATCAAAGTCCATACTTTTGTTCTCATACATGGATCATATCTCAGATTTTATGGCCTCAACCCATTTCGGAATCTGGGCTCATCATACGCTTCCTCATAGTTCGTGGGTTCATCATGGTCAGTAACATGACTTCGAACATGATTACTACACCACTTTGGTGCGGATCTTACTCTAGAAGACCTCGAGGTTACTGTAGTAACTTGATCTGAGTTTCATGATCAATATCATTAGCTTCCTCACTATTTGGTGTATTTGTCACGGGAACTGATTTACGTGATGAACTACTTTCAATAAAGTGCATACAGTTACCTCATCAAGTTCTACTTTCCTCCCTCACTTCTTTGAGAGGAACTTCTTCTCTAGAAAGGATCCATCTTAACAGAATAACTTGCCTTGGTTTGTGATAGAAGGTGTACCCAATAGTTACCTTTGGGTATTCTATGAAGACGCACTTCTCGATTTGGGTTCAAGCTTATCGGTGAAAACTTTTCACATAAGCATCACAACTCAAACTTTAAGAAAGCGACAACTTAGGTTTCTTTGCTAAACCATAGTTCATACGGTGTCGTCTCAGCGTATTTAGATGGTGCACTTTTAAGCGTGAATGCAGCTGTCTCTAATGCATAACCCCAAAATGATAGTGGTAAGCCGATAAGAGACATCATAGATCGCATCATATCCAATAAAGTCTTGATTCTGACGTTCGGACACACCATAACATTGTGGTGTTCGGTGGCGTGAGCTGTGAAACTATTCCACATTATTTTAATTGAAGACCAAACTCGTAACTCAATTATTCGTCTTGGCGATCAGATCGCAAAACTTTATTTTCTTATTACGATGATTTTCCACTTCACTCTGAAATTCTTTGAACCTTTCAACTATTTCAGACTTATGTTTCATCAAGTAGATATACCCATATCTGCTCAAATCATCATGTGAAGGTTAGAAAATAACGATACTTGCCGAGCATCAACACTCATTGGATCGCATACATCGGTATGTATTATTTCCAATAAGTCGGTAGCTTGTTCCATTGTTCGGAAGGAGTTTTAGTCATCTTGCCCAAAGCGGCACGGTTGAAGCATCAAATGATTCATAACCAAGTGATTTGAAAATCCATCTTTATGGAGTTTCTTCATAAACTTTACACGATATGACCCCAAGCGGCGTGCCACAAATAAATTGCACTATCATTATTAACTTTACATCTTTTGGTTTCAATATTATGAATATTGTATCCACGATCGAGATCAACAAACCATTTTCATTGGGTGTATGACCATAGAAGGTTTTATTCATGTAAGCAGAACAATAATTATTCTCTAACTTACATGAATAACCGTTTGCAATAAACATGATCAAATCATATCCATGCTCAGCATAAGCGTAAATAACATTTATTTAGGTTCAACACTAATCCCGATAGTATAGGGGTGTGCGATGATGATCATATCAATCTTGGAACTACTTCCAACACTCATCGTTACTTCCCTTCAACTAGTTTACATTTATCGTAACTCCTGTTTGAGTTACTAATCTTAAACCGAACAAGTATCAAATACTCGAGGCTACTATAAACACTAATCTCGATAGTATAGGAGTGTGCGATGATGATCATATCAATCTTGGAACTACTTCCAACACTCATCGTCACTTCCCTTCAACTAGTCTCTTTTATTCGTAACTCCTGTTTGAGTTACTATTCTTAGCAACCGAACAAGTATCAAATACTCGGGGCTACTATAAACACTAGTAAAGACACATCAATAACCTGTATATCAAATATACCCTTGTTCACTTTGTCATCCTTCTTATCCACTAAATATTTGGGGTATTTCCGTTTCGATTATCATTTCCTCGCGATGTAAGCCTTTCGATTTAGGCTTTGGTTCAGCTTTGGGTTTCTTCGTGGGAGTGACAACTTGCTTATCATTCTACTTGAAGTTCCCTTTCTTTCCCTTTGCCATTCTTTTGAAACTAGTGGTCTTGTCAATCATCAACACTTGATGCTCTTTCTTGATTTCTACCTTCGTCGATTTCAACATCACGAAGAGCTAAGGAATTTTTCGTCATCCCTTGCATACTATAGTTCATCACGAAGTTCTAGTAACTTAGTGATGGTGACTAGAAAATTTGTCAATCACTATCTTATCTGGAAGATTAACTCCCACTTGATTCAGCGATTGAAGTACCCGGACAATCGAGCACATGCTCACTAGTTGACGATTCTCCTCCATCTTTTAGCTATAGAACTTGTTGGAGACTTCATATCTCTCAACTCGGGTATTTGCTTGAAATATTAACTTCAATTCCGGAACATCTCATATGGTCCATGACGTTTCAAAAGCGTCTTTGAAGTCCGATTCTAAGCCGTTAACCATGGTGCACTAAACTATCAAGTAGTCATCATATTGAGTTAGCCAAGCGTTCATAGCGTATGCATCGCTCCTGCAAAGATACATCACCTAGCGGTGCATTAAGGACATAATTCTTACGTGCAGCAATGAGGATAAACCTCGGATCACGGATCCAATCCATAACATTGCTACTAACATTTTTCAATACAATTTTCTCTAGAACACATATAAAAACATCGGGAAGCAAAAACATAGGGAAGCAACAACGTGAGCTATTGATCTACAACATAATTTGCAAAATACTACCGGGACTAAGTTCATGATAAGTTAAAGTTCAATTAATCATATTACTTAGAACTCCCATTAGATAGACATCTCTCTAGTCATCTAAGTGATTCGTGATCAAATCAACAAAACCATGTCCG
>JAHIAM010019179.1:0-19181 GCA_021605205.1 Aegilops longissima
ATCAAGGCCCATTGACCCCCGGGAGGTTCAGTAACCCGGTGTTAGAGTAAAATCGATTTCATCCGGAACCTTTCGAAGTCAAACATAGGCTTCCAATATATCGATCTTTATGTCTCGACCATTTGGGACTCCTCGTCATGTCCCGATCTCATCAGGGACTCAGAACTCCTTGGTACATCAAAACTCATAAACTCATAATATAAGCATCGCCGAAACCTTAGCGTGCGGACCCTACGGGTTCGAGAACTATGTGACATGACCTAGAACTATTCTTGGTCAATAACCAATAAGCGGAACACGGATGTTCATATTGGCTCCTACATATTCTCTGAAGATCTTTATCGGTCGAAACCGCATAACAACATCGTTGTTCCTTTGTCATCGGTATGTTACTTTCGAGATTTGATCGTCGGTGTCAATACCTAGTTCAATCTCGTTACCGGCAAGTCTCTTTACTCGTTCGTAATACATCATTTCATAACTAACTCATTAGTTACAATGCTTGCAAGGCTTAGGTGATGAGTATTGCCGAGAAGGCCGAGATACCTCTCAGGCAATCGGAGTGACAAAACCTAATCTCGAATTATGCCAACTCAACATATACTTTTGGAGACACTGTAGAGCACCTTTATAATCACCCGATTCGTTGTGGCGTTTGGTAGCACACAAAGTGTTCCTCCGTAGCAGGAGTTGCATAATCTCATAGTTATAGGAACATGTATAAGTCATGAAGAAAGCAACAACAACATACTATACGATCGTGTGCTAAGCTAACGTAATGGGTCAAGTCAATCGGATCATTCACCTAATGATGTGATCCCGTTAATCAAATAACAACTCTTTGTCCATGGTTAGGAAACATAACCATCTTTGATTAACGAGCTAGTCAAGTAGAGGCATACTAGTGACTCTCTGTTTGTCTATGTATTCACACATGTATTATGTTTCCAGTTAATACAATTCTAGCATGAATAATAAACATTTATCATGATATAAGAAATAAATAATAACTTTATTATTGCCTCTAGGGCATATTTCCTTGCGCCCCCTACCTCGTGGCTTCTGGAAGCTTCTCTTACGTCTGGTCCAAGTCTCTGGATCTTGTTAGTTCCAAAAATCAAGTTCGAAGGTTTCATTCGTTTGGACTCCGTTTGATATTCTTTTTTGCGAAACTACGAAATAGGCAAAAAACAACAGTGCAAAATTTGAGCCTCCGGTTAATAGGTTAGTCCCAAAAATAATATAAAAGTGAATAATAGCGCGATAATGTCAAAAGCAGAAGATAATATAGCATGGAGCAATCAAAAATTATAGATCGTTGGAGCGTATCAAGCATCTAAGCTTAATTCCTGCTCATCCTCGGTAGGTAAATGATAAAAACAGAATTTTTGATGCGAGTGGTATTAGGCATAATTTCAATGTAATTCTTCTTAATTGTGGTATGAATATTCAGATCAGAAAGATTCAAGACAAAAGTTTAATATTGACATAAAAATAATAATACTTCAATCATAGTAACAAAGCAATTATGTCCTCTCAAAATAACATGGCCAAGGAAAGTTCATCCCTACAAAATCATATAGTTTAGTCATGCTCCATCTTAAGTCACACAAGAATGCTCTCATCATGCACAACCCGATGACAAGCCAAGCAATTATTTCATACTTTAGTAATCTCAAACCTATAAACCTTCACGCCAATACATGGCGCGAGCCATGGACATAGCACTATGGGTGGAATAGAATATGATGATGGGGGTTATGTGGAGAAGACAAAAAGGAAAGTCTCACATCACGAGGCTAATCAATGAGCTATGGAGATGCCCATCGATTGATGTTAATGCAAGGAGTAGGAATTGCCATGCAGCGGATGCACTAGAGCTATAAATGTATGAAAGCTCAACAAAAGAAACTAAGTGGGTGTGCATCCAACTTGCTTGCTCACGAAGACCTAGGGCATGAGGAGGCCCATTGTTGGAATATACAAGCCAAGTTCTATAATGAAAAATTCCCACTAGTATGTGAAAGTGACAAAACAAGAGACTCTCTATCATGAAGATTATGGTGCTACTTTGAAGCACAAGTGTGGTAAAGGATAGTAGCATTGTCCCTTCTCTCTTTTTCTCTCATTTTTTTGGGCCTTCTCTTCTTTTTTATGGCCTTTCTCTTTTTTTTTATTCCTCGCTTGGGACAATGCTCTAGAAAATGATGATCATCACACTTCTATTTATTTACAACTCAATGATTACAACTCGATACTAGAACAAAGTATGACTCTATACACTACAAAAAAAAGACACATCCGTGACATTTTGGGCGAGCAATTTTTTACATCATACATATGACACTTCTATGGCGATAAGCGTGACAAAACCGGTATCATCATAGATGTGGTGAGCTCCTACTTCTCGATAAAAATCATGACGAAGAAAATGGGCTTTTACGTCTGGGCGGGCGGAGCGTGGCTACATGACATTCTTTGGGCCGTCCATGATAGAAAAAACCGTGGTAGAAGCGAGGCGAGAAAATTTGGCGAGTTCGATTCACGGTGGGGAAGTCGGGGCGGCGATGCGTTCTCTCACTACGTGCTGCAGGCGTGTGTGCGGCGTTGGCTCTAGCGAACCTGGCGGCGTTGGGCTCGCGAACCCGAGCAATTACCTGCGAGCTACGCGTTCTTGAACTCGGCGATCGATCGATGGCTGTTGGCGAACCCGATCGGCGATTCGCCGCTCTGCTAAGCGCGAAGCGGTCGATCGCGCCTGGGATGAGCGATGTGGCGTTGCGGGGGTTTGGATGAGCGATGGCGATGGCGTTGCCTCTGGATGAAACGGGACCCGTGGTGTGGTGGAGGTTGGATGAGCGATTACCACGGTGGAGGGGTGCCCGTGGAGGGTGGATGAGCGGGACCCGTGGTGTGTAGAAATTTGGATGAGCGATGAAGCGGTGGAGGGTGCCCGTGGAGGGGTGGTTGAGCAGGGGCCCGTGGTGTGGAGGCTGGATGAGCGATGAAGCGGTGGAGGGTGGTTGAACAATAGCCGGTGGAGTAGCAGCGGCGGTGGAGGTGGATGAGCAGGGCCGTGGAGGCTGGAGGAGGTCGACGGTAGCCGGTGGAGGCTGGAGGGGAGGTCGGCGGTGGAGATGAACGATATCCGTGGAGTCCGTTTTGCGATCGCCACACCTCCCGATGAGCAGGACCCTCATTTTCGACCCGTGGCGCTCAACACAAGTCCGTTTAAATCCGTTTAGCGATGCGCCACACCCCTCGATCAACGGGACCCCGTTTGACCGTAGGAGGTCCGTTTCCTCCGTTCTTGATGCGCCACCCCTCCCGATCAACGGGACCCCGTTTGACCGTGGGAGGTCCATTTCCTCCGTTTTGCGATCGCCACACCCTCCCGATCAACAGGACCCCCATTTCGGCCGTAGGAGGTCCGTTTCCTCCATTTTGATGCGCCACACCCTCGATCAACGGGACCCTGTTTGAGCGTGGGAGATGCTGTTTCCTCCGTTTTGCGATCGCCGGAGCCTCGTTACCATCGCCCGTTTCGTCCAAGCCCTCCCGATGAACACGACCACGCATTCCGTTCCGTAGCAGCTGGTTGGCTCCCAGCGTTCCGTTGCCTCCCCATGAACACGGCGCGTTCCGTTGCCTCCCCATGAACACGGCGACAACGCTGTTTCTCCGTTCCGACCCAGCCATGTACGAGCCACAGCGTATGTATGTAGTGATAGGCTTCGAGACCCGCCGGTATGTACACACGTGGCGTATTTTCTTTCTTGCACCTGGCGGCGCTAATGCGTGCGTTGTACATGCTACGTCGCGGCGACTCTACTCGACACATGTCGCGCCTCTACTATGACCGCGTGTGCGCCTCTATATCGACCCGGTATATGCGTACCGTTCGCGACCAGAATGAACAACGCTCGTGCGGCCGACCAGGTGGGTCCCGTATGAGGAACTTCCTTGCGTGCGAAGATGTAGCTGGTGGGTCAGCGGTCGAGGCGAATCGTTTTGTTTTTTCTGCCGGACGCACTTCCTTGCGTGCGAAGGTGTAACTGGTGGGTCCCGGCGGTCGAGGAAACATTTTTCACGCAATCTGGTGGCCCGTCCGGTGGGTCCTGTTGTCGGTGGAGGAATAATTATTTTACCGTAATAAGGAGGCACTTCCTTGCTTTGGCCGTGGACCCGGTATCGGCCTCTCCCACGTCTGATCCACGTCCGATGGAAGCCGTTCCTTGACCACGTTGACCACGCGGCGCGAGAGCACGCAGGCGGTGGGCGATGGAAGGCCTAGGATGGGGGCGGCGGGCCGGGGAATACCGGTAGTGGATGCCTGCAGCGTGAGAATCTGAGGTTCACTGGTTCGCTGCGGTGTGAGGCTGCCGTCGCCCGAGAATAACGAGGTGTTGGGGAGTAGAGGATGGCACGAGCCATCGGTGGGAGTAGTAGAGGCGATGAGGCCTCGCCCGCTCCTTGTTGACCCACGAGCGGAGCACGAGCACGCGGCCGTGGTTTGGTAGGGTGGAGCAAGAAGACGAGAGGTTGAAGAAGCACTCGGCCGTTGGATGGACATAAATGCAGTCCTTTGGAGCTAGAATCGTGCATATTGACCAAGTTGACAAAGCCCTCCATCCCGTCAACTTAAGTAGGCCCACAAGTCAACTGCCGCTATCTTGGGTCCCCCTAACGGAGGAGTATTCATTTTTTGTGCGTAATAAGGAGGTACTTCCTTGTGTGCAAAGATATAGCTGGTGGGTCCGAGTTGTCGTGGCGGTAACATTTTTCACGAAATATAGAGGCCCTTCGGTGGGTCCACGGTGTGAGGTGGAGGAATCATTATTTTGCGTAATAAAGGCATTTCCTTGCGTGCGGCCGTGGACCAATATCGGCCTCTCCCGTCTGATCCGCCGGATGCATGTCGGGCGTTGACCAGTTGACCAGGCGCGCCGAAACACGAAGCGGTGGGCGGCAGCGAGGCCTAGGAAGGAGCGACAGGCGAGGAAGACTCGGCGGTTGTTTCTCACGTGGAGAATCTGTTGTATGAGGTTTCTTGATTCGTCTGCCGTCGCCGGAGAATAACAGCGGTGTGGGTGAGTAGAGGATGGATGGGCCAGCGATGGGAATGCTGTGGGCGGTGAGGCTGCTTGGTGAGAACCCGGCTTGGGGGAGGAGGGAGCGAGCAGTCCCTTGGCGCTTGTTTGGCGGTGGGCAGGAAGAGCATAGATTGAAGAAGCACGGCCGGCTGTTGGATGGCCATCCACGATCCTTTGCTGTCGTCAACCTTTTTAGGAAAGCCTCAAATCTGTGGAAAACAGACATACATCCCATCTGCCATTATTTCTAATAATTTACAGCCCATTTGCTAATTATTAAGGTTTTTAAAGCCCATATTCTTTTGTTAGCATTACAGCCCATATTGTGGCCACGATTAAAAATTTATCTGAAATTTTGCATATTTAGGTCTTGATCGAACTGTTTTTAATCGAAATTTGAGTCACATTCAAACTGATTTTAAAATAAATGTATATCAATATAAAATCAACAAATTCTCCACGCATAAAATTAATGTAATTTAAAATCTCGAAATAAAAAAAGACATTTGAAACTAATTGCGGTTTGATGTGTTTTAAAATGTACAACCCATTTCTCATTCTTGATGGGCCATTTTCTCGGCCAGCCAGAATAAAAGCTCTCCTCGTCTTGAAAGATTTGCAGCCCAACATGCGACAAAGCGACTTACTTGGCAAATCACAAAAATCTTTGGGTTGTGGCCGTGGACCCGGTATGTCGGCCTCTCCACGTCTGATACTCTTCGATGGAATGTCGTTGACCACGCTTGCCGAGAGCACCAAAGCGGTGGGCGATGGCGAGCCTAGGAAGGGGCGGCCCAGGCGAGGGAAAACAGCGGCGGTGGATGCCCATGCGGAGAATCTCGAGGTTCCTGGTTGGCTGCGGTGTGAGCTGGCGTCACCGCGAGGCACTGCTAGCGGTGGGAGTAGTAAGGGCGATGAGGCCTCAGCGGCGACTGCACCCGGCCATTGGGCGAGGCAGGTGGTCTCCCGGCACTGGTTTGAAGCGGTGGTGCAAGAAAGCAGCGATTGAAGAAAGCAGCGGGGCGTTGATTCAAATCCAGCGATTCTGCTGCTAGAATCGTTGTTGACTAAGTTGACAAGCCTGCGTGCAGCGTCAACAAGTAGGCCTGGTCGACCTCCCAGCAGTGCGCCCGATGGGAGAATTATTTTTTCGTAATAAGGAGGTAGTTGATTGCGTCCGGCCGGCCAGCGGAGGGAGTAGGGTGGGCAGGGAAGCCTGCGGCATCTGGCCAGCCCTAAGAGGAGGGGCGAGCGTCCCGTTGGCACTAGTTTAGGCGGTTTGGGCGGGGAAGATCGGAGATTGAAGAAGCACGTCGGCCGTTGGATGGACATCCAACGATCCTTCTTTGCTAGATTAGTGTGTTCTTGACAAAGCCTTGCGTAAACAAGTCAACCTCGAAATCTGTGGCGTGTACAGCCCATTTGCTATTATTTTTATATTTTTTACTCATTTTTAATTCATATGGAATTTATTGCAGCCCGTTTTCCATTTTTAGAATTCTTGGCCATTTTACGAGTCGATTACCGAGTCAAAAAATTAACTAAATATGTGAGAAATTTGGAAAATTCACAAATTTTTGTTGGGAACGGAATATTCTTAATCCAAAATTAATAGCCATACTAAAACAAATTTAAAAATAAATTAGTACTATGTCATATTAAATGCAATGAAATCATATAAGATATCAGTGAAGAACAAAAACAAAAAAAGAAACTTATATCCCATTTGCTATAATTTTTTTCGAATTTTCAACCCCTTTTGATATTACTTTTAACAAACATTGACCATACTCTTAAGCCAGGCCGGAATGCATCCCTCCTCGTCTTGAAAGATTTGTAGCCCAGTAATTCGGAGAAAACAAATAGGCCTAGCTTGGGTATTCTTCAAAAAGAAATATTGGGCTACCTATTTTCCCAAAGAACTGGTGCATGAGCATTTAGCTTGATTTATTTATTTATTTATGTTTAGGGGACCATGAGCATGTACCTGGGCCGGATTCATGTCAGAGCCTCCCTTCCAGTTAATTATGGGCTTCTCTATTGGGCCTTCATCAGTGGGCTGCATTTTATTAACAAGTGAAAAATGTGTTCCGTACGAAAAATAGTATGCGCTACGTACGGTACGGGGCACTAAAGGATCGAACCGTGCAACGACTTCCAAAACATTGTGTTTATCGTTCTAACAACACATTTATTCAACCAGCAGGCGAAATATACTACTGATTGTACATTGAAAACAGCGGCGACAACCGGGGCTGGGGGTGCAACGAAGCGATGGCGAGCTAGAAGAGTGAAGCGCAACTCTCTCTTCAAACCAAACATCAGCCATCATTACAAAGGGCTACGAAAAAGAACAAGTGTATGCATCAAATTAAATAAAGATCCTACTACACCAAGTATACGCATCTAACTAAGCGCTCGGTTAGGCGTTACTATTTATTAAGCTATGGAGATTGGTGGCGGCTTGAACCGGATGGGTGCACGATGAGAAACTCCGGCCGGCGGTCGAAATGCGATACTTGCGACCCTCTCTCCTACTTTGGGCTGCAAAGCGTGGCGGCACATATCGGGGTATGGTGCATGCGAGAGCGCATGGTACCTTTGTGTACACACAGTTTTGCACGATGAGCGAAATCACGCTGCCATCATGATCCTTGCGTCGATTATCTCTGGTCAATCGTATAATTCAGTCCGACAAGCGGAGGCGTGTACCAAGGCTACTTACAGCCTCGGTCAAAAATTCACGAAGGCCTAGAGAAGCTGGGATCTGCTCAAAGACCTTGCGGTGGCTGTGATTGTATTCCGCATGAAACAACACGTCCGATGCGTGCGAATGATCATCAATCTTTCGCCGTCATCGATCGAGCAGGAACCACCTGCAACTGCCATGCCGCTTTTCTTTGAAAGGTTACGGGATTAGGAAGGGTAGGGACACCGAGTGGCCTACAACATCATATCAAGTTGAGTCAAATAAAAAGGGCTCTTGATTTAGTCAATCTTAAGAACAACATGTTATGAGCATGAATATTTTTCAGCAAATGTTGTGATAATATAAGCAAGCCATCATGATATCATAGGAAAGTAACATCTTCTTTGTAACAACCGTTTGTAGCGATAGTAGTAGGCCAGCAATACATCCAGCCATAGAAGAAGTCGGCAGTAAATGAAGCCCTTGTGTTCAAGGGCATCGAGAACCATGGAGGATGTATGATCCTGCGATGGGCGTGCAGATTTATCCACTTACATGATGACACTGTCGGATAGGCGAGACCGTGGTTGAAGAAGCATAATTGCTTTGAAGTCTTTATAATTCCACGAGATCTTGTGGGCACTTGGCGATTACAACCTTGAGCAAATCAAACTTGGTATCATGTTGGCTCTTTGTAAGATTCCGAGTATTACGGGCGCGGTGCCAAGCGGTGCGGTGTTAATCGAAGGAAGGGGGATCAATGCCGGTGTAGACCTTCCACGAGCATCCGGTTGCGCGACCGTCGGCGAGCACCATCAAGGCGTGTTCATGCCGACCCAGTACATACCGTTAATGTAGTTGAGGCGGCGGGATTAGATCGCAATCAAGGGGTTGATGCTCGCCACCCTCGATCGTTATCTTTGTGTGACCGCCATTTACGAAGATCGGCGGCATCGGCAAGCAGGCTGGCTTAAAAAGCTCCGGCTGAGGGCTTTAGAGTGCGGATACAACCCAGCGAGCCTTGAGCGGCGGCGTAATGCGAGATTGTCCACCAGCGAAACAATGAGCTTGATTACCTCTGTGGGGCGAATTCCAGCCACTCTTCGGCGGGCGCTGCTCGGTTACGCCATTGTTAGTGCTTGGTATTGGACGAGGGGGCGCCTTGGCGGGGATGGAAGAAGCGGACAAAGATGGAGAAGCGAATATGTCTTTGCGGGAAGTGGACGGTGATGATGACTACAACCACGCCGCTTGACTTCTGAGACACATACCCGCAGCGTAGGGTCCTATCGAAGTCGGACAACTTGTTGAGTGATCACAGATCTTGGTACTCCCTACAATACACTGCTACTATGCCCTAACTTGCAGTAGAGTAGTAGTGGGTAGGACTACTGCTCTACTACTAGCCGGGAGAGTAGTATGTTCTAATCTAAAATAGTTACAAACTTTAATGCCAGGCGTGGAACCACTGACTGCCATCGCTTCTAACTCCAATCCTGCAAGTCATGGATTTGTTTCTTTTTAACTTTGTATGTGAGATCGTGCCAGACCTACAAGTCATGTACACAATCTTGATAGTGGAACACAGTACTTAGAATACAAGATTAAGGATGCAATTAACTTTTTATAGAGGAGAATCATACACATAATTAACTCAAATGGATTGGGCGTGACTCTATTATTCTCCAACGACAGCAAGCAAATTCCTCAGCGGGCGGAGTAGGTTTCTCGGTTTGCATCTTGGGTTTAACGAAGGGGTTTGATGGAGGCGAGGCGTGTTCAGCGTCGGCGTGCACGATGGGCAAGTACTTGATACTATTTGATTTGACAACTACAACTAGTATATTATAAAAACAAAGAAGAGTAGTAGAGATAGAGATAAGAATAGAGACTGGGAGGAGCACCATCTCTTTGCAAATGCTTCTCTTGCGCTCCATTCGGTGACATAGCGTCCCCTGAGCCACTCCCTCCTGCGCTCCATTCGATTGGTATTGTTGAAATTAGGAGCACACTCTCGCGGCTGCTAGCAGCAGCGACTTCACGGTGCGACTTCTTCCCGACCTCGGTAACCTCTTCCTCAACGACATTGGCGACAACCTCAGCGCCAGCGGTGCTGCTCCGTTGCACGTATGTGTTTCTGTCCTTCTGTTGAAATCGTGGTAGAATTCATGTTTCTACTGTATCCTACTACTATGCTAGTCCACATGATTAGTTTCATCTCTGTTATAGCCGTCATGATTTATTTTGTGCTTATTAGGATTAAATCTCGTAGTAACTTGCTCATATATTCAAGCGGCCCCGCGTCTACAGCCCTCGGTTTCATGGGCGGCTGAGTCGATGCCTCAAGGCCCCCGTCCCTTGCTATGAGTGCCCGATGCCGTTTTGTGGCTCGTGGCGGACATGGTGCATCACCTCACGCGGATGCATGCAGCGGTCCTTCTGGCCCTTGGCGGAGAACATCAAATGCGAGATGTGCTACCCGTTCACCATGCGAATCATTTGGAGGATCACCGCTGCTGCTAGTCTCGGAGGAGGCGCGGCGTCTTCCTCTTGATCGTGGGCACCGGCGAGGCCAGCGAGCCGCCACCGTCTCAGTAATGTGCGTCGAGGCGGCGCTTGGCCCAGCGACAGGCGACAGGCCGATGTGCGGGTGCGTGGTCGGTGTTACTACCCCTCCGCGTCGCGTGGCGGCGACACCGGCCTCATCGAGCGGACTTGGACTGCAGGGAGCTGGGACTATCTGCGCCAATGTGGACTTGGAAAACCCATGGCATCCTTTACCCGCCCGGCCGCGGTGCAGGGGACTCAAGGAGGTTCACTGGACATCGCATTATCAAGTTAAATGGTGGCCATTAGTCTTAGCTCAATGTAATCCGCTGTCTAGGCATGTGGAACTTCCATGCAGGATCTTGCTCTATTAGAGTATCGCGCATGAATAAAAGTGTACCCGTTTATGGTTTAGTCTAGAATCTTCCATGTAAGAATTTTTACTACAATACTGGTGAAAGACTTACGATGAACCATTTCTTACATCTCCTCTGCCCGCTTGCAAGTCATCCTGATTTAATCCCTCTGTCTAGGTGTATAAGAGCATGGTTAATGTTACTTAATAGTATAGCCAACTGTTGACTATAAGAAAGTGCCATGTCATCTGTAGCCAACATGTATAACAATCGATACTCAAAAACTAATTCTTAAAGATCATTTCTTGCAAAGCACAATAAGTGTTATTTCTTCACAAGTTTTGGATGCAGGTTGAACAGTTGAACACTTTTGTTTGCAAAACATACCTTTTTATCTATTTCACCCGGATGTTTGTGAGCTCTAGAGATGAAATAATATCCGAAGAAACCTATCGATACCGTTACATGAGATGACCCCACATCCTTTGTCAAAATAAACAACTCCCGATCAATGCATTTCACTCTTTGGTGCAACGCATACGGGCACCTATACTACTATAGATTAATACGACCAAAAATTGAACTAACATTATATATAATACGATAAATGCTGATGCCGTCACCTAAAATTATATCATTCAAAACTATGTTCAAATCTGAATCCAGCGATATAGTTTTGTTGACATGCACTAACATTTTGTCAGTTAAATCTTGATCCAAATTCAATGGGGACTAATGAACCACGACGATGTAGTACAAGTGTAGAGGCGGCGCTGCAGTCTCACCTCTCACCCGCTTCGTGGCAGCGGTGATAAAAGCCGTCATATCACAAAACCCAACCTCCCGATAATAAGTGGCACAGTAAAATAAGCGGACAAGCAACCATCACATCCCTCCGTCTTTTTGCATTTCATCTCTCTGCATTTACTTTCTCCGGTTCATATCCTTTTTCGATCCTAGCTACTACTCCTAGGGCCAGTTCTTTTGGCGGCTTCCCAGCTTTTCTCCACAAGACTAGTCACGGTGGAGAGTAACAATAAAGCGCCTCACTCATTTATTTGGGCTTCTAAACTACTACTCCATCTGGTTTATTCCTCACCATTGTAATTTGTGCTAAATTTTGACCAAAAGATTTAACTGGTTTATTCCTCACCATTGTAATCCCTTACGTCTTACCAAACCAAATAATCCCAAAACACTTAGGTGCGGTGCATTAACTTCTACCTCGTTTCTTGTTTCTTGACATATCAACCAATAAGAGATAAAGAGTGTGCATGCTTTTAATGACTTGAGATATGCAGTGGTTAGTTCATTGCATGCAATACTATTAATTAGCAAATAAACATTAATGTTTCTCGTTTTCTCCTCCTCCTTGGTCACGGTGCACAACCTAAGATGACTTACTCACCTAGATGGATGGAGTAGTGCATGTGACCTACACTAACATTTCATTAGTTAAATTTATGATCAAAATTTGACCTGATTACAATAGGGACCCATAAACCGGGACGGAGGTAGTAGTTATGGGATTACTAATCTAGAAGCCTAAAGAACTGGCCCTGGTACTCCTACTAGTAGTAGTACTCAAGTTGGAATTCAATTGCGACACAACTTGTTAGGAAAAAAAATTTGATCTGAGGGTGTAGAGGCGGTTTGGGAATTTGCATGCCTTTCCAACGGTGAGATACTCCGTACAAAATCTGACAGAGAAATAACCACAGAGAAGGAAGCTAAAAGTAAACAATCAAGCGAGCATTTTTGCATTTGTTTTGCATTGAATCGTTCACAAGCTTGACTAGTGTTGTTTTTCTACTTTTACAAAAACCGCATCGTAATGTTAAAGCGTGCATTTGCCGTACATAAATAATACTAGTAGTACTCCCTCCGTCTAGGTGTATCGTCTTCCCTCCTTCTTGGTCATGGTGCACAACCAAAGATGACTTATTGACTGGGACGGAGGGGTAGCCACGATCTGCAAGCATATATCGAGAGAGGCGTGTAGTGCGATAGTATATAGTAAAGTTTGTGCTATATACGCGTACTTGCAAAATCGTCTGAATACACAGGTTTCCAAACTTTCCCTTTTACATACTTAATTAAGGGCGCTAAAATTTCTGAGCGTTAAGGATTTATCATTTGCGTCCCAAAACTAATGAGATCGCATTACGAAACAAAAATTATACTTCTCCTAAAAGCCACGGCGCTCGCGAGGCGCTTGCGGCCCATGCAGTGCCACAGTGTGTGGCCGTTTCCCAGCGCCGACACAACACCTCTTCCTCAGCCTGCGCAACTTTCGCGAGGTGCTGATTAGCGGCTTGCCGGTGGCAGCCTTGATCTCACGGTGTGGTGATCCGGCGCCAGGTACTCCTCTGGTGAGGCGTGCACCAGTCACGTACCGCCAAGCGTAGATGGCGCTTGGGCCCACTGCACTTTCAGGCGTCGGCACGGGCGTCCTCCGCCACCCTCACGGCCCTCGCACGAGCTATACATAAGAGCCAATTACTGACTCTCTCGGGCGCGACATAGGCCTCCCGGGCAGCTTGTTGCAGTCGCTTCTCTTCCTCGACCTTCTTCTCCGCCTCTATTTTGGTGCGCTCTGCTGGAAGCAAAGCCTCCCCACAGCGACGTCCATTTCTTTCAAAGCTCCTCAAAGCTGGGGGGCTCGGCGGGCGTGACATTCTCCTCGTGGCGGGAGCCAGGCGTCCTCGGCAGCGTCTTTGGCGAGATTAGGAACACCGGCGCGTCCACCTCGATGCGTCCTGGCGAGGCGGAACACCGGCGCATCCTCCTCGACTAGTGGCGGCGAGCAGGCAGCGGCAGCAGCGTCGCGTCCGGCGAGGCGGAGCAATGGCGTCCTCCTCGACTAGTGGCGGCGAGAGCAGGCAGCGACGTCGTCGCGTAGCAGCGAGGCGGAACACCGACCGTCCTCCTCGACTAGTGGCGGCGAGCGGAAGCGGCAGCGTGACCGTCTGCGCGGTGCAGCGAGGGCTCCTAGGGCTTGAGGGCGATGCCACGTTGGTCGGCGTGAGTGGGAGGGTAGGAGATAGCGATGAG
The DNA here is from genome assembly GCA_021605205.1 of Aegilops longissima. NCBI lineage: Eukaryota > Viridiplantae > Streptophyta > Magnoliopsida > Poales > Poaceae > Aegilops > Aegilops longissima. The sequence continues at coordinate 13,740 of JAHIAM010019179.1, forward strand.
CGTGAGCGTGAGGGAGGAGATAGCGATGTCGTGGGAAGCGCGATATTTATGGCGGCAATGGCACACCTCGTAAGATATGGGTGAGCTGCTGCGGCTTAGCTGCGGGTCGGTTCGTCAGCGACATGTGGGCCAAACCCTGTTGAGCCCATATGTCGGTGACCATCTCTGCGGTTAAGTAACAACTACGTGGGCATACTTGTTGGAGTAAATTACGGGGGCGAAGGGTGGAAATATTGCTGGTCTAGCAGATTGAATGGCGTGGGGAGGGAAGTCATGCATGCAGATTTTTCACAGGGTGGAGTGGTGGGACCGCCGGAGGAAGGAGAGTTTGGCAGGCATATTGTTTCCACACATGGAGAGGAAAAGATTTGAGAGCGAGCAGGGCTTCTGCGGTATGGGGAAGCGATGCATAATAAGTCATCTTGCATCTTTGGGCTAGGTATAGTCTCAAGTCATTAAAACATACCGCCCCACATGTTCATATTTCAGGGTGCACTAAATTATTGCATCACGATGATTAAGGCTGGCCATAATGGTGGTATCTTAGGCTTTGGTATCATGCACAGGAATAGCAAACATCTTGATGTGGCAAAGAATTAAAAGAAGAGAGGGGGTTAGAGTAACTAGTGTTCATGCATGCATTGGTAAACACATTTTTTGTGAAAACGATAGCACTAGTTGAGTACTTTGCGGACTTCAAAAACTATTCCACCGCCTCTACTATCTTGCTAAAGTAGGTGAAATTTTGAATCGAGCCCTTTAAACTAGAAGGGAGGTAGTGGTACTCTAATAGCTAACCTTGTTGTGATGACAAGATAGGACATGTACGCACCTGGGACGGAGGAACTAGTACGCATTGTGCATTTAAGTTTTATGCTGAAGTCAATGTACCTCTACTTTCACCGGACTTATAGAAAAATGTGTCAACATTCACAATGTCAAATCAATATTTTTACACTCATTATAAAAGCGTGGTTCTTATACTCATTATAATCAGCATTGTAGATATTGATATTTTTAGTATAAATTTGGTGGTAGGATTTCATTGATGCTGTTAAGCGTGGAGGAAGTGGAGCTTAGGGTTGCATTGCGGTCTCTACATAGGTATTTCTCTTCATAATCCTGTAATTTTAGAGGCTGATTGCGCTTTTGTGGTAGCGTCTATTGCATCGGGGGACTATAATAGAGTGCTGCTATCGTGACACGAAGATGGCGTTGAGCATCTCGAGTTGATCAACAATCTTCAATTGTCAAAGATTAGCCGTTCGACCAATAATGTAGCACATAATCGCTAAGTATAGCTTTGACAATAGATTAGATGGTATTCTTGTAAATAATATACATACAATGTGGTGAATATTGTATCAAATGAGTGTCTTGGTGTGGCTGGTTAATTAATATAAGGTGGTGTTAAAAAGTATAAATTTGGTCAAACACTTTGCAAGCGGTTGTGGAGTAAAAGGACGGAGGTTGTATCATGCATGCGGAGTAGGCAAAAATTGCTTGTCTAAAAAAGGCAAAAAATTGCACATTTATATCGGTCGAAGTCTCAAAAGTAGCGACCGTTTGAGAGAGCAAAGGTCGTGGGAGGAGTGCGTTTGATGGAATTAAGTGAAGTTACATCCTGCAGCGGCATGGTGTGCGAACACGGTAGAAGCTATACCGTCGGGCCCTACGATATGGGTCTAGTAGACATGACATCTCTTGGGTCCCGCATAGTTCTCGAGAACTCTTTGGGGGCTTGCAGCCGTTTATCCACCGGGCAAGCCAGCAACCCCACGCCGTTCGCAAGCCCTACTCGTCCCGTCTTCTACCTTGTGATTCGCTCCGGTCGTCCCATCCTTTCATTAGTTCGCTCCCGTTGTTTTTGCGAGGTACAACAGTTCAACTTCTCCTAACCCTCCTCCAAAATCAATGGCCTCCCAAATCTCTGTAATTACGCGCTAAGTACCGGTTAGAGCCATCACCGGCGATCAGTTCATAAATCATCTACACACGTGGATCCGAGAGGGTGAAAGCATGGCTTGCTTCGCTTCCCTCGCATGTTCAACAGTTCAACGGATGAGTGGGTCATTGGGCTAGATGTTGAGTACACACAGTCTGGGGCGAGAGAAGGATCTAAGGGCGAAGAGAGGAAGAAGCCCGTGATCGAGGTTTGTGTACATAACGTTTGCTTGGTCTACCACATATGCCATGCCGGCGTTGAGTGCCGAGATTTTAAGAACTTCCTCAGGACAAAAAGAGTGAAATTCGTTCTTGTAGGCTTTAGAGCAGCGGTGATGTCTGCGTCCGATATGTCTCGTTGTAGGCCAGCCTTCCGATCTCGGAAGGCAAGCTGGTGTCCTCCTCTCAACCTTCAATCTGACCACAGCAGCCATGATTAATCCTTAAATGCGCTAAAGCTGAAGAAACCTCATCACGAGTTTCATCATGCATAGAGTCGAAGACATTAGATGAAGATCACATCACATGCGCAGCAATGGATGCCTACCTTTGTTTAAATATCTACAAGGGTTGGATGAAGAAGCGAGCCCGATGTCGGTTCAAGAAAAGAAGCGTCGGCGAAGAGGAAGAGGAAGAGGGGCGAGGGCGAAGTCGAGGATGTGGACTCGGACTCGAGTAGGTGGCGATGCCGTCGCTCATGCTGGTTCTCTGCGGTGTCAGCGGACTAGTTGCTTAGATTTATTTTCAAGGGTGTGTTGTCTGAGGCACCAGCGAGAACTATGTTTATGTTCTTTCTCGTTATTTGAACTCTTTGGTACATACGTAGTACTAGTACTATGTCTTACTACTATTCTTGCATTGGTACTCTTGCTGGTATCTTCGTGTTCCTCTTGTACTTAATACGTTCGTACTAGTAGTATAATTTGTGAAAAAGAAGTTCGGCCGGGCGAAGGAAGAAGGCGGCGAAGAAGGGTGGAAAAGCCCTTCTAGCCATCCATGTTGCATCAGGGCGGCTCACATGAGTCGTTGGCCCAAATGCTCCTTGATTGCAGGATCACGTGGCATTCAAGGTCTCGAAGGTAGATTCGCATCGCACCCGGTTTGCGGGCTCGGCAGCGCGCAACCGGCTTCGCTTGACAGCCACCATCGCGCCTCCTCCTTGCTGGCGAGAGCGGCAATGACCGCTAGTTCCTCCTTGCGGCATGTTGGAACGCGCGCTCATCCTCCTTTTAAATGCGCTGCGTGCATAGGCGGCTCCACCCTTTCGCGTGCTTGGCATGACGGCATCGCAAGGAGGACTGAGAAGGCGTGGTGGCGAGCTTGGCTTCATGTACGGGGATGGCGACCGGCGGTGATGGGCGAAATTGTTGGCGGGGCGGTATGGTGCCGGCATCGGCGGCGGTGACTTATTGATGAGTGCATGTGGGAGCTTACTTTAGTTTTATATATAAGGTTGGTGTAGCGACCCGACCTCGAGCAGTCAAGCCTGCGTATTCTTGTGCCATCCACAGATCGGTATCTTTGGCACCTGATACATCAATGTATATATCAAAGTGCAATCACATGTATAAATAACGTAAAATGATATATACCTCATAATAGTCGGTGAAACAAATCAAGCGGGCGTGGAGTCCCATCAGCGCCATCGGCGGGAGTGTGAACCGTAACCTGTATCGTAACTCTTACTCGAGGAAATATACGCAACATGATACGTTGCAGCCGTGTAAGTCGATTACATTGAATGTACCGGCAAGATCACAATAAGAAAGCAGATGATAAACTATACTATATGCGGTATGGCTTTGTGGCTCTGTATCTGAGGTTTGTTTTGAAAAAAGCTAGTTTTATTTACCTACATCAAAGGAATAAATGAAGTCTGCACTATGGAGTTTTTACTGTCATGACATGGTTCCGCCAACCGATGTCTCATAGCCCAAAATCATCATAAGTTGCCCACAATTAAGTTATCAATCCGGTGTTGAGAGTTAGAGATAGATCCAAGTCCGGATGCTCAAATTGTCCGTAACCGGGGACACGGCTAATCGATTAGGTTTAAACCCTCTGCAGAGGTTTGTACTTTACCCGCAAGATTCGATCCCTCTCTTTACGTTCGCACTTGAGTGTTTGAGAACAAGGTGACGAAACATGGTCTTCAAAGAGTTCCTCGACCTTTGTCCGGTACTCAACCCATCCTACTCTGTAGTTCTACATACGCTAGTACCGTTAGCCAGAGTCACAACTAAGGTCAACCAAGCGAGCCCATAATGACTTGCGGTTGCACGGGTAAGCTTACGGGCATGAAGTATTCTTCCGTCTCTTTGAGTGCAGGTGAAGCTTTCCCAAGAATGTCATGGCGCTTCTCCATGCATCGACCAACCTTTGGTTTCTCGAGTGCCCGTCAACAAATCCTTCACCCAGTGGTGTGTATTGAATTCTTGTCTTGAGTCTTGAAGTCTTGAGGCCTTGAAGATCACGGTCCTTGCAGATTCAAAGTCATGGAGTTATCGTCATTGGCGTAGAGCCTCCATTCTCACACCCTCCTGAGCACTCATACCAAACCCGTCTACTATAGCGTAGCATTGAAATAAATAACGTCCGGGCTTGGTAACAGGGTGATGGGTTCCTACCTCATGCATACTACTCAACTACAAGGGTTCAATAACACTCTTTGAGGGGTGGTTGCAAAGGTGCCACTATATGCAATAAAACATAGGTATGAAAGCATGGTCAAAGTGAACTTGCCTTGTTGGCGATCTTGAAAACTAGGGTTTAATGGCAGCAATCTTAGCACTCAGGAAATTCTACGAGGCAAACAATAACTATAATAAACACATAGCATAGGATCACATAATACAATAGCATAACAATAGCAACATAACACACCAAAACAACCAAATCAAAATCAAAGGAAAACTCAAAGAAACCAATTCAAAGTTTTTCCTACTTCAAATAACAACAAAAATAGTTTTATATAACAAAATTTTCTAACATAACCTAATCAAGGTTTTAGGTTAACTTAACGAGAAAAAATCACTAAGCAACTAGGAGCAAAAAGAATTAATTTAAAAGCTATTATAAAACTCCTATTAGGCTAAACCAATTTCTATTAAGAAAAATAAAATAAAACTTTTATTAATTATAAATAAAAGTTCATCCTATAAAGTGACAGAAACTATCCTAGAATAATCAATCACATGTTAAAAATAAATTTATTTACTAATTAAAATAATAGGAAAAGCAGTAGCTAGTTAATTAATTAGGATTAGCAAGATTCTGCTTAAAACTAATTATTTATTAATCTAAAATACCCAAATTAATTTCTATGGTTCGGCAATGTCAAAATAAAGTTGGGACAAAAGAATCATATAAAAATAATTTTTCTAACTCAAGTTATAACAGATTTACTATTCTGACTAAAACTAAATTAAAGCAATTTTAATTAATTTTAACATAGCTAAATATATATTCTACAGAAACTACATAAAATTTGCAAACCAA